>JARJDQ010008529.1:0-12490 GCA_030264215.1 Geostiba sp. GC000077 | reverse complement strand
GCCGTTCACCTCAGCCAGTTTATTCCCGTTTTCTCCCGAACAATACTCCTGGCGGAAATGCAAATGATCGCAAAACCCGTCGAAAAGTATGCTCTATCATTGTCGACATTTTCAACCCTATAGCTTTCCGCGTTTCCGTACACTGGGCGAAAAAGTAAAGTTGACATTTTGAAAATTGGGATATTTCGGAAATGCTAAAAGCTACAGAATTGAAAATGTCCATAATAATAGAGCATACTTTTTGACGTATTTTGCCATCATCTGCAATTCCTTCAGGAGCATCGTTCGGGAGAAAACGGGAATAAACTGGCAGGGGTGAACGGCGCCATCTGGCGGCCGCACAAAAACAGTTTACGACGCGGATTATTTGTAGCAACGAGAATCCGAAGAGAAAATTCAAATCGCCCCAGTAGTTTGAGAGCAATCACCGAATTTGTTCCGACTTCCGAGGATAAATGCAAAGCACTTTGCCGACACTCACAACTAGGTACGGAAGAGTAGTTTTTCTGAATCTGGTCGTAGGTAAACTTGACAAAGGCATCATATTGTTCAGCCAGCTTGGTGGTGAGAACATTATCATATTCCTCTCGTATCTCTGACTCTTTTTCCCTGAGCATTCGTTCGCAGATGAGGCCAACCTGCAACGAGATAAAATGCAATTAGCGGCGTCGCGAACATTTCCGTTAACAGTCGTAAAAACGTTATTTATTGATATGATAACTGATAGTGATAACTTGTGGCTGCCTGGCGGGTAAACGCCGGGAGAGGAACCGTTATAAACTGAGTGTCAAATCGCACAAACGCAGAAAAGCCGCCGGTATAATGTTTCAATAAATTTTTACATAAGTGCACCGCATTTTCCTCACCTGCTTGAACGTGAAAACTGGTTTCTCGGATCGCACCGGTGATTCGGACTGCTCGCCGCCGGAGCCGCTGTCGTTGTCCGAATTCGAGCCGTACTGTAATTGCTTGCGTCTTTGGAATCGTCGCAATTCGGCGCGGATATTTGCTGCCATCACTTCTACAAAAAAGTGCACAAACAAAATGAATAATTAAATTACCAACAAAGCACAAAGGAAATGTTAGAATTCGACTCTGAAATTATACAAGGTGTCCCAAGTTAAATTCGAACCTATAGAACTTATAGAACTTTTAGAGCTAATCAACCTTTCAAATTCTAATTTCATAGTGAGTCCTTAAACACACAATACACAATCACTGTAAAACGTTTATTGGTAAGTCAAAAATCACTTTAAACAAAACTACATACCAGCAGTAGCAATAGTCCAGTCATATTTTTGCCATTTATTCATACTTGGGCTTCAAAATCTGGGTACATTTAATAACACTAATAAGCTAGACACGGAAAACATCTCGAATTAACCTCATACCTCATAGGTGGTGCAGCTGACTAAAGACGAAGTTGGAGTTGACAGATGACAGTTGACCACTGACAGAGCCGTTGCATGCCGTTTGAGGTCACACAATATAGTTAGTATTTTTAATTGAAAAATACAAAAATATGGCGAAAATTGTTGCGAAAACTAGAATTCAATGTTTTAAAGATGTAACTATCCGATTCTATCCAAGTCAAGATTGATTCTCCATCGTTAGCTGTTATAGCTCTCGTCGCAGTCAAATGTGCAATGCACAGATTTGCATTGTAACGTGAGTAGGACATTAGTGCACATAACACCGTGAAATTCGCATCGCTGGGCCTGGGCGTGCCGCCTCCTCTTGGCTGGCGCACATTATAAACATGTAATTGTCTGATGGTGCACCGTGCCGAGCGCTCCTCTGCTACTTCCCGCTCTAGTGCTAGTGTGCGCTACGCAGCGCGTAATGTGTAATGAATTTTGTGGATTGTGGAGTTGCGCAGCCGGTAGCCGCTGGGCATGCCGGAGCACAACACACATGGTCAACAAATACGAATGGCTAATTTGTCCGACAAACAGCCAAGGCTCGAAACATCACAAGCCGCGTCCGTTCCCCCCTCTAAACGATAATGACTACGCAGCTACACTGTCCGCCAACCTGCCTACCTAAATAGCCAATTCCATTCCGGCAAGTTAAATTCAACAATATTAATTACTTACATTAATTACCAACCGACGACGATTGCTTAATTAAAATTCTCATTTTCATCTTCTCGTGCCCGTGCCGCTGGGCGTGATCACGTGTGCAGTACAACAAAACACATGATGATAGTACTTTCGTAGAGATTAGACGCCTTAGTGGGAAGTGGCACCTTTTCTCATCAACGAGCTGTTTTGGCATCAATAAAATTGCAATTTTATGTGGAGCTCTGATTAATCCTGCACGCGCTTACCGCTTACGTGATTTGATTGCATTGTATCACTGTGGGATTGTGGCTTGTGGGTGTGCTGGACTAGGAACTAGGAGTGTGTTGTTTTTGCGTGTGGTCGAGACTCTGAGAGAGTATATCGACCCGCGGGGCTGAGCGGAATTTCCGGTGGACCGGAAACATAAAAAGAGACCGCAATCTATCCGCTTTAGTTCGTCCTCCGTCCGAGAATCCCTTCTCTTTCAGCGGCGGCGGCGCCGATCCCTTCGGTGCTCCCCACCAAAGGGAAACCGCTTTGACAAATAATAATGTCCATCCGTCTATAAACACTGAGATTTGCATTAATTCGATCTCATCCGTCTCCTCTTCATCTACGCCTGAACGCACTAAAAGTTTGCTTGCTTCTTCAGTCCTCCAGATGTGAGCTCTCAAACGTGTCTTCTTCTCAAACCCACAAACACTTTTTTTTTGCCGAGGGAAAGAACCACGTCGTTTTCTTGTTGTACAAGATCTAATCACCGCTTTTAAATAGCAAGAGCCGAATATCATGATCGAACATTACATTGCAGCAGGATGCTGCCAGAATTATCGACTAGATGTAGAATTGACATCGGTCCGCCGGGGACGTCAATGATAGCGATGGACATTTCGAGATATCTTCATCGGCACGCATCCCGAACATGCTCTGGTATCCTTCGGTGTGCTTGGCGCGGGCATGACTCGCGCCTCGTGGTCATAGGTCATCGCGGTACCTTGATCAAACCGACAGCTTGTAATCCGCAATATCATTCCCCCGTACTGTGGAACCTACATCCACTGCAACACTCTTACTGACACTGCTCTAGTAAAGTTCATGGAAACTTCTTGAAGTTCGAGAATTGAGATTGGAGCATAATGCATGTAATGTTTGCCCGACTGAATGGCTTCCACACAAAAACACTTGATGAGGGTGATGAGGATCCGATTCTTTTGCTGGGTTAGGACCGAAACTGGGAGGAAGGTAAAAGTTAGTGGGTGTAATGGTTAATGGTTGATTCTGACTTTGACGCGAGCGGAGTTTACGACAGACTTCGCGGAACCGAATGCTCCAGGAGGTCGGACGTCGGATTTGGGCCCTTTACAACCTGACAACGCCCGCACCGAGGACCAAACGGTAAAACATAGGTAACCACCGAGCATCGAGTACAATTAGTCAAGGCGCATATAATTTTTAACTTTTGACGCGTCGAGATGTCACTGCGCCGTAAGCACCGCTTTCAGTTCAGCATGGCTCAAAGTGACGTTTATGATTTCTGCGTATAAGAGCAATAAAATGGCCGTGCAAGATACGAGTATTTGCTTTAAGTCTGAGATGATTTTTCGATGCGAATCGGAAGGTGTTTTTTTACTGGTTAACACCTCTCGCTCGAGCACAGCGCGAAACACTACCCGCCGAGCATGACACAACACTTCGGCCCTGTAACAGAGATGGCGTTACTGGTTGAAACGTGCGCAAGCGCGAGGATGAAAGGAAACACGAATCATTTCGTCGATTTGAATAATAATCATTTTAACGTAAAGTCATTAATGCGCGCGCACGCGCCCCAAGTAGTAACTTTCGAGCAAAACATTTTCAATTTTCAACGCATATATGCACCATTGCAGTCTATAGTATGTTATCGGTTACCTACTGATAAGATTTTTATGTGCGCCTGCTTGGAAACGCGCGAAAAACCAAAACAATTCCGAAAACTGTTAATGCGCTTGCGCGCCGAACGCTTATAATTACAATCTATCGGGGCGTGTGCCTTAATGATGATGATGATAACCATTTATAAATGATTATTGCATTATATATGAGCGAGCGCTGCGAGCGAATGGGAAGCAATTCCACCATCCATCCAGCGGCAACAGCGCAAAACGTAAAACACCTAAACGCGCCTTCACGCGGGAAAAGAGGCTGAAGTCGAGGCCCCGATAACGGTCGCTCAGCGTCCATCTAGTTACATGACTAATATTCGGTGATTAAATTCTCCACGGCGCGCTTCACGTGTGCCTGCATGCGCGCTTAATTAACACCGCCGCGTTAAAAAATTGGCCGATATTAATCAGCCTCGTAAAATATGGACAAATGCACATCATCACACATCAAACAACAAGCACATCGGCTGAACGCAAAAATGACTTTACATGCTTGTTGAGATGGATGCCCTTAAAGAACCGCGCGCCAGTACCTGGCCGATGAACTAATCAACCAACCAACATTGAACATCAACAGGGGGTTATGCTATGATCCTATGGATGCTGTTGTATAAATGTATAGATATTACCTCCATAGAAAGACATTACTTTAACCTTACTTTTCTAGTCTCCATACATTGGTGCAGGTTATTCGAAGAACACTCCTGATAATCAAGTCCTATATTGATGAGGTGCTGAGCAATTAGTGTTGTCACAGGCTGAGGACTGAGGTCCAAGACATAGGCGAGGCGCGCGATTTGTAAAACGTCAACGCGGCCAAAGTAAGACATTATTCGGTTGTAGGATCAGCCTCTGGAGGTCTTTTCCCGTTGGTGTTTTTAGTGATTTTTCACTTTGCATATATATATTGGAATCGTCCACATATGGAAGGTGTTAATGACAGGCCGCGCGCTCAGAGCTTGTGTGCCTGGTAATTTAAGAAACCATGAAAATGCTGATTTGGAAAGCGCCAACGCCACATCAATCAAAGAGTAATATTAAGTCGTACCTGTATGCACATTACTCGTTTTTGTATCACCGAAAGGGAATAACATACATACAGGGATAGTTTTTAAGTTTTACACATATACAGGTTTTTCTAAAAATGGCGGAAAAACTACACGTGGCTCAGTTTCTCTTAAATTGCATCAAACCAGAATATATTTTTTTAAACTTTGACTTAAATTAATTTGAATTAATTCAGTTACTTGTGGATGGAAAAAGAATTTTGAAATTATGCAGATTTGTAACCTAAAAAATCGTAACTTTGATGATCTCGTGTGGTCACACAGGAAGAGAGTAACAACATTTTTGTATTAAGACTTTAAATTCAGAATTAACCAAAAATAGCGCCACGTTTAGTTTTTCCGCCTTTTGTTAGCACACCCTGTATAATACAGTGCGTTTATCTTTACACGATTCATTACCAAATCAAATGACTTCAAAATGCACTTTCCAGTTTCTACAAACTACTTTTAGAGCATATGTAGAAAAATTTAAAAAGACAGCCTTGTACAAGCAAAAACAAACTGGCCTCAAAGAACAAGGATCACCATCCGTCAACAAAAATGAAGAATGCAATTTTCTAGTTTGGGGTGCCAGGTGAAACATTAAAATTTATTCGGCAAACTCAAGAATATTACTTTAATGATGATGTTACCTAAACTAAATCTCTCTCCCTCTCTATTGCTCGAAATGAGCTTTCAACATCACGATCACGAACACGAGCGCAAGCATATATTTCGCATGCATGCATAGAAGAAGCGTTTCGCTCATCAAATACGATCTTTAATTATTTCATATTAGTCCATTTGCAATGGTGCATGCACGTGAACGTGTCGATAATAAAGCGATTTTCATCTCGCTATAGCATCATTGTCGAATGGGCTTTATTTGCTCGCTGGTTCCACATCGAAGTCGCTTTCGCATCTTTGACGCGCGCAGTAATAATACACAGTCGAACGCGAGAGTCTTCGTACGATACACGGATATTAAAATGCCATGTAATACATTTCTGACTATGGCATATCGCATATGGGATATGCGCACCTGTTCAATGCAAGGCATACAACGCAAGGCGAGAAAAGAAGTTCTGTTCCAACATATACCGGGTTAGTCGTATAAGATTATATATATATATATACACAGACGAGGAGGACCATCAACATTCTCGTGGTAACTAACCATGGATATGGCGATTTATTTGAATTATTAGAAATCGACACACCCTGCATAAGATCGAATTCAAAGTACATTTTATAGTATCTTGTCTTTTTTAGTTCTTTTGTAATTCACTTTGAGATTGAAGTAATATTCCAAGTAATTGTGGTAGATGCAATTAGTTTATTCTGATGCTGACATAATTACTTCCGCAAGCAACAAATTAAAAGCTTTAACTCACCCCCATGGAGAAGCTCTGCACATTGTTCGCGCAAGTTGGTGAGGTCGTCCCCTTGTCCCGTAAAAGCCGGCTCTTCCTCCTTAGCGCTCATAAAATCCGCAATCCACAACTTCCAGCAGCTACTTGGAAGTTGGCGCAAATCGTTATGTGTGCCAGGGTCTCTGCCGCAGATTGCTTGCTCCCAAGTCTCGGACGCTGAGTTACCTCCTTGTGTGCTCGCTGCTTGGCCAAGATTGTCGTCCTAGGGAACACACCTGAAACAAGCGGAATAAAAGGAGTTACACAACTAGGCTTAGCCGGCCGAGCCGAGTTCTTTGTGCCTTCTGCAAATACGCGGCAAATGCGGAGGAGGGCAGATTCGAAAAAAAACTAAGTAGACGTGGAGAGAGGAAAAAACTAAGATGGTTAATCCAGTTTTTGTATGGAGCGGCAAGGCTCTTTTTTCGGCTACGCATCGTGCTTATTTAGCCGAGCGATGCCTCGCTATCGGCGTTTGCATGCACGCCGCAAGGGTGGGATGGAATTAAGAGCTTTCACAGGCCGAGCGAGGCAAAAAAATCGTGAAGAAACATGCCAATTTTGCGCTTGAAGTGATTTTGCCGATTTCGGCAAAACGATGTGCTCGGGTAAAAAATGATCAGTACCACTAAATGCACCTAAGTACAGGTAGTGTTTACCAATGTGCTGCACATACAAGATACTCTTTCACCGGAGTAAAGAAATTACCAAAAATACTCTTGAAATAATATAGGAAGCCCAGAACTTTGTAGTACAGCAAAACCAACTTGTTTGGAGGGACGTTGCCTCTTTACAGAAATGTGCATAATATTCAAGCGCAATAATGAAGACCTCCCACTGTTATCAGCGATTAAAAATCTGCCCCCTCAAGGGCTGGCAGCAATTTCGTTGGGTTCAACGATTGCATACAAACACCACCCCACTAAGATCGATTACAAACAGCTGCAAATGTTCAAAACGATTCCAGCTGATTGTGAACAAAAAAACTATGATTCAAAACAAGCCTAAAACAATAGAGTCGTTTTAAATTGGGATGTACATCAAAGCAACAAACCATGCTTTATTAAAATTTAGCCTGTCAAGCGGCTTCATTCTGATGAGTACGGACAGGTGACAATTTGATAGAATGGTGTTATCATAACATCTCAACTTCTTCCGAATCTGGCATACTTCACGAATTTCAACATTCAAATTAAACTGATTCGTTTCTTGTTTGTTGGACAAGTGATGCTGTCCGATAGTACCGGCGAGATTGCCTCAAGAATGTAAACTATGTAAACAGCAAATAAATGGCTAATGGCATTTGGCTTGCATGAAATATGAAATGTTCAGCGCTACTTTGGCATCGGCAGACCATTTGATATCTGCCTGCGAGTGGGCAACAATAACAGCGAAACGATTGTGGACGACACCCAATTGACATGCGTCATTTCCTCGCATTCGCATTAGGATTTGGTCGTGGCCGGTCATCGTCGCAGTCGTCGCCGAGGTATGCCAGTGCATGCGCACCCTTAATTTCCGGTGCGCCCTTCCCCAATTAGGCGATGACCGTCGCATTTAATCGCAGGAAATTATCAAACGCGCACCAGGCTAGGCGCTGTGCAGCGAGCAGAACGGCCACGACGACGACGACATATCGTGCGTGCGATTTGATAAATTGTCGCGCTGCTACTTCAGCACGTTATACAATGTTACTTTTTACAGACCAATCCAGGGCGCAGTGCTAAAATCACTACGCGTCCACAACTCGCGCTCGACCAAACACCAAAAATCCCGAACACACTAAAAATGCATTTCAGTCTCGGTTTGATTTTAATGTGCTTTCACGCGTGACGCACCGATGAAGACAAGCAGACCAGCTGACTAGAGACAAGAGAAGGTAACGAATGTAACGATGATGCGAGGTGAGTAGAGTGGACGTGTAACCGAATCCGCTGCCGGTGTTACCCATCATTCTCCGGTGTGGATCACCTCGGCCAATATACAGCGAAGAGTCCGTCTTGCGGCCCATGTTACATAAAACTTTATGCACACATGATGCGCGTTCATATTGCACACGTATAAAGCAAAACAGTTCTATGAAATATTTGAAAACTTGAAGTTCCGATGAAAAGAATAGGTTTGTCAAGTTTGGGCCTCGACAGGTACGGTTGTTTTTTGAAGCCCTTGCATAACAATTGAATGCCCAGTGCGCTCGCTCGCATTCTATTGTTATGCACGGGTCATAAATCTTCAATAATCCTCCAGCTTCATAAATTGAAAGTAGCGTAAACTGCGCCTTACTCCTTTCAAAATCGAATAATCTTATAGTGCAGCAAAGAACCTGTAATTAGGACTATCTTCCTAAAAATTATGTAGAAAAAGTACTGATCATTGAAACTATTCAACTTTCAAACTTGTCACTAGTATAAGAAAGAAGTTGGAGTTGGAAAGAAGTTGGAGCTGATCCAGTTGAGACCAAGTTGTTTATATTCCTGTTTTGCAGCTACATATCTGTTATTCGTATTTTCCAAAGTGGTTCACTGTTTCAGCAACACGGAACCTGACAGAATGAAACAAGATTTGGTTTTTCACCCATAAAAACTGTCAGTAACTATGAAACTAACAGTCAGTCAGTCAGTCAACAAGTTTTTGGTGAAAACTAAAATCCCCTAAACGAGTTGAAGTATGACTCATTGGCAAATATTTTAAACTTAAAATATTTTTCTCCCTTAGCATACTCCGGGAATTGAACCGGGCAGCAATATTAGATACATTAAAAACAGTTCTGCTTAAAAAAACTGCCTTTCCCGTATTTGTATGTAGCCGGAATTAATTAAATCCGTGCATGCACGAAAATTGAGCAAAAAAGGCGTGCGAAGGGATTTGCCCAGAAGGTCTTACTTACATCACATACCACACGTTGTAGTTCCTCTGTACAAGCAATTTAGTCTCATCGCCTCAAAAATATTTGCCTTGGCAATTTTATGAAAATTTACAGCTGCAATATACCCGAGAGAGGCTCAGAGTCAAAACCGAAAAGTCACGAATTTTATATTACTGGGCAATAACAACAATTTACAACAGTCAACTAGCATCGCCCAGCCAACGGTTGGTGGCTTCCAGGAACGCCAGAAGGCAGTGAGGGCCACAAATTGTTACGACAGCATTGCTCAATCTTGAATATTTTAAAGCGTGACCAAATCAGTATAATTAACACCATGGGACTTGCAAACATTTGATGTTCTTCCAACGAGATGTCACTTCTCATTTTAATAATGCTACCAATGGTTCTGCTGCCAACGTGTCAACCCTCTTATAATGACACATCGGATTTAACACATCATGTAGTACAAAACTGTTGAGCGTGTTGCAAAGAAATCATTGAGAATCCCTTACCTTAAACCTTAAGGTTGTTGTCTAGACTTTTAAATGTATAGAGCCGTTTTCATGTTTAAACGACATTGTATTGTACAACTAGATATTTCCGGTAGAATGCACATTTTTATAAACGATTTTATTGAATTTTATAATAACTATTTAAAACAGACTTGTTTTTTTTCCAGAAATCTAGAGCCTCATAACAATTAAATGAAGGCAAATATATAAAAAGGGAGCCTTCTAACAGGAACATTAACTTTTGAAAATTTGTTTTAAAATTTAAATTATCATATACAGGGTGTTTACGGTCTTGAGTTTATTCTTCTAGGGGACGATAGTACACCTCAAAATATGTATTTAAACCAAATATTATCTTTGCAAAAGTCTTCTCATTAAGATACTCGTTTTCTTATAATCTTTCAAAATTAACAAATAAAAATAAAAATTGTGATCTCGCCAATGAGACTTTAACTAAAATAATTTTTACTTTAAATACTTCTTTTGAGGTGTACTATCGTTCCCCAAAAGGATATACACTAAATCGCAAAATATTTTTTAAATTACAAAATATAAAAAATATATAATGTAGCAAATGAGATTATGATACGACTTTTACTAAGATAATTTTTGGGTTATCGACTTCTTTTGATGTACAATATTATCCCTAGAAGGATAAACTCAAGTCCGTAAACGCGTAAACACCCTGTATTAATAACATGAAATTCCGTATAATAAAGTCCGTCTGCTACCACCGCAGACAAAAAAATCTTTCATCATTTTTTCCATTGCATTGTTATTACCAATAATGGCAGGTACAACCAAAGAGTCACGAGTTTAGACAACACCCTTAACCCATAATCCGACCCATGGCCCTGGATGTGACATGTCGCATGTGGTCAACGCACAGGAGGCAGGAAAAGTCGAAATTAACACACGGCGTAATTACACAATCTGCCTGTAATATCAAAGCGCGATATCAAGATGGAGCGCTCATTGAGTTGCCTATCCCACGCAAAGGTGAGCTAGGCGCTTGCGTGCGGGCGATGTCTTTTTCGATCCAGCACGTGCGGCTACGATTTGCGATATTATCGCGGTCCGCGCTCGCACACGTAAATCACGTTTGGTCATATTTTCCTCCTCGCACCACGAATGTTTCTTGGCATCATTAGTACGTACATTAGTAATTAGGAGCGGCGGGCCAAGTTCTCGGTGTATACCCGCTGGGGACGTAAGCCAGTCTGTTTGCTAAATGCTAATTGATTTCAAATATGTGGCATCATTACGAAAACATCACAAATGTTATAATTCGCAGATATGCAAAATAGACACAGGTGCGGCAATGATGATTTAATAAGGATTGTTTTCTTCAGGATCGAGAGAGGTCATGCCGAAAAAGCAAGTTAATATAATTTTCATTATTGCTATTCTTGGAAGAAAATCATGTTCTTAAGCGCCAACAAAAGAAAATCATTTCGCCGATAAGTCATGCAAATCACTAATTTTCTATTGTTATGCTATGCCCATGTTTCATTGGCCTATTTTTTTTTCTCGAATAAATTCGGCGAAGAAATGCAGAGTTTCAACTTCAACAAAAAGCCTACTGATTATTTCGTGTTATGAGCGCCTGTGAATCAGGGATTCAGGGTTCATGTTAACATGTGTATCGGCATTATAAAATATTTACGAACCTCAATCAATAATTATCCATCTAAGCATGTTTATCAAAATCCACAAATCCATATTACGCCATTTACTAACACGCCAATGTCAATCAGATAGAAAGAACCCCAACCCCTCGATGCTATCAGTAGCATCTCGTGGTTCCCGGTGGAGACAATTAGCGAGAAAATACATTATTATTACTCTATTACGCCACTGGGTGTCTAGGACTAGGATATTTACAAAACGAAGCCGACGCAAACGTGATTCAAACGCACGCCTCGCGTGCCAACCGTATCCATCCTGTCTGTTATCAGCTATCTGCATAACATATTAAGGTGGTGCGGGCCCTGCCAGGGTGGCGCTACCAACCGACTTGGATGTCGAGTCGGGTGGCAGCTCACTTCGCCTGCCGGCACTTAATTGGATCAGATTATTACGGCCCGGCACCGACACGGCCATATGTGCGAACATGAGCAAGCGAGATGGAGAGCATACGTGCGCACACGACTTACAACTTAACATGCACTTTAATTAGATTATACGCTATCGTGCGATGTGTGAACATGCGAGGCGCGTCAAGTGTGAAAAAAGGAGCTACGCGTGTAAATCAACGTGTTAAGGAACGACGGCTATACGCCAAGAGCCGAAAAGGGTGTGCGATGATTCGTTTGTTTCAACTTTCAACACTTTGCGCCGCATACAAATTCATTAGTATTTCATAGCCAGCAGTAGCAGCGATTACAATCATTATAAGTCTTATATTAGCTTTAAAGTGGTTCTCATAGATGGCGCGGCGCTCTTTACCACAAGTCCACAACCAACAGTGAACTCTGCAACACACGATACAATTATAATAAATATAAATATTTGTCAGTGAGTACTTTGTAATTGCTGAAGCCAGAATGACACAGATATACCATTCAATACTCACTTTTGCAATCTAATTTAAGTCCTTACGCGACAAATTCCTTCAATAAAATTTAGCATGTGGCTATTCGTACCTACCGTAGGTATGACATTTTGGC
>JARJDQ010008521.1:0-15798 GCA_030264215.1 Geostiba sp. GC000077 | reverse complement strand
GTATTTGCAAGTGTTTTGCTCATTATTAACTTTAAATGAAAGTTGGAATTAATTAATATAAGTGTTTTCAATTTATTTTAGTGATTTAAACATAACCAGAATTAAATAACGTAATTATAAATTTATGTACATTTGAATTTGAGCAATGCTGCCAACTACGGAATAATATCGACATTTGACAGTTAACTCTTTGACAGTAAAGCACATGCGTCTGATTGGTTGAAAATGCATACGTGGTTATTTTAAAATTTAATAAATGTGTAAGTTGGGAGATAAAGTTTTCTATTTTTACATGAACTTTATTCAAAACGCATTTATTAGATTATTTAGAAAGGTGGCAATTGTTCGTCAGGGCAAACTCTCATAATTTTATCAGCCAAAATCATCTTGTTGATCATTTCGTGTTGATCACGGCCGCCAGCAACTTTCGCCAAATGAAACGCTTTCTCCAGCATCTCCTTGCTAGATTTCGGCAAATATGGAGGATATTGCACGTTGAAGCGAATAATCAAGTTGCCGCGTTCTCCAGGCTGGTCCACAATTGGCATACCTTCACCGGGAACGAGTTTCTCATAGCCGGGATTAACAATATCGGTGATGGGAACACGAATGGTGCGATGATCAATGGTGCAGATTGTGATCATCGATCCGAGGAGTGCTTCCTGCAGAGTGATCTGCGCTTGGGTAATCAAATCGTTACCTTCGCGCACGAAATGCTCATGCGGACGATCGTACACCACAAAAATGATATCCGCAGATAGTTGAGTCGGATTCTGATCGCCTTCCTCCGGCATTATTATCTCTGTGCCTGCGGGCAGTCCGGGTTTGATTGGAATAGAGAGAATCTTCTCTCGCACCTCCGTCTTGCTTTGATCCGGAGAGGTATATTCCAAGCGCTGGATTTTCATCTTTTTAACGCCGCCAAAGAAGATCTCATGGAGTGTTAAATGCAGATTGTGATAAATCGCTGCTTGCTTCTCGCGAAAGCCACGTCCTTCAAGGGGCAGATCGTAAATTTCTTTCGGATTTTCGTAGAAATCTAATAGATCTGCGAATGGCGATGGGGTTCCAAAGAAATCTCTACATGAATATAAAGAAATGAGACAAATACAAAATGGCGGCGCAAGATACGCATTTTATACTTGTATGTTTGCATTGGATCCCCATGATATCTGTACGCATGGTAGAACTCCCTAGGACCAGGCACACCGCGTTTAAGTCCTTCCTCACCGTACTGATCGAATATTGCGCGCGTTTTCGGGTTTACCAGGACCTCGTACGCTTCTGAGAGGAGCGCAAAGATGACTTCCGATTTTTCATCTTTGAGGCGTTCTTTATTGAATCCCAAAGCTAAATTTCTGTAACTGATATGTGAACTGGTAAGTTTTACCACTGATTATAATATGGAAATGGAAAATTACGCCTTTTTTATCTCCAAGTCAGAGGAATTTCTTTTGATTTGCAAGATTCCGTAATAATCGATGCCCATTGCTCCAAAACAGATACACAAGTGTCAAATGTCAAAATAATAAATACAAACAAAAGTGAAAACAATTGAACTAACAAATTTTAAAAATAGAATTACCGTCTTTGCCACAACATTAACATACATTGGCTATCAATTTTTATCACATTAATGACCACAACTAGCCTAGGAAATGAACACAAACATTATATATTATCATCAAAACATTGATAGTAAAGGGCGCTGCGATTGGCTTTCGATTGATGGAATGTCAACAAATTTTGACATTCAGCCAATCAAAAGGCAGGATATTCAGTTTCCGTGCTCGTTCACGGGCAGTTGTGCAGCGGCTTTAAATATCAAATAACAAATACTGTACATACAACATAATTATAAGCGTAAGTACATTCATACATTGTTTACTGTTGTGAATAATAGTTTTCACAAAATATGTATTTTGATTGGAAGACATTGATTTCTAATCATTCTCATAGCGCATTTAATTGTTGTTCTTGGCAACGTGGACCTCCACATGTGGTTGCTCAATATCCACCTTGCTCTGGATGAGCTTCAGCTCTAAGCTTCTCGGTGAAATGCCCACTTGATTAGCGTAGCTCAGCGTTCGCTTCAAAACCGCCTGCAGTGTTGCGATGCTTTTTTCCAGCGCGGTTTCCAGATCTCCAGATTTGTGAATCCAAGCGAGGAATAGCGCCGCGAATAAATCCCCTGAGCCAGTGAAGGATGCAGATAGTTTCGGAATCTCCAGCGTGATACGGCGCTTCTGATCCACGGTGCTGCTCGCCAACGCGAGCAAATTGCCATCGTTGCCCAGGTCGCTGGAGGATAATACGACCGTCTTGCAACCCTTGTTGTGCAGCTTATCAATCGCATTCCACGCATCTGCGACGCTGTTAATCTTGCAGTCGGTGAGCTGCTCCACTTCGAATTGATTCGGCGTGATTACGTCCGCTAATGGGATGATTGTGTTCTGATAGAGGGGGAGCAGGTCCTTGGGGACGTACATTTCGCCGTTGTCGCCCATCACAGGATCACACACTGTTGCAAAAAGTATGCATTTGTGGCAATTTAGGTGTGGGGGTGAGGGAAACATTGAAACATACCATAGATTAAGCCAGGATTGATTGTTTTCAAATGTGTGACAACAGCAGCCACTCTCTGCAGGAAGAGTGGTGAACCAATGTAGCCAGTCAACAAGTGAGTGTAGCCATTGTCCAGATTGTTTGCATGCAGCCCATCCATCAAATCACCCACATCCATATCAGAAAGTACCTGGCCTTTGATGCTTTTGTAGCCTGTATGGTTGCTAAATTGCACTGAGTTGATTGCATCTACCTCAAAGCCTAGTATCTACAATGTTCATCTCTTTATCACAAATGCCAATCACTAGCAAAAGCTTTGTACTTACTTGCAGGGGAAATGTTGCACTTTTATTTCCCACATAGCCAGAAACAACGTGACTTTGTATCGAAAGTACGCGGGGAGTTGCACTCATTTTCGTAATGTTTTCAACGCCGATGTGGTGCTTGGTGTAATCACGATGAAAACGAAATGATTTGAGCGTGAATGCACGACTATGAGCAGAACGAACACAGTGGAAGCAGTGGAATGTTTGCAGCTGAGGAAATACAAATACACAAATGAACAAGAAAGCAGTGAGTATAATGAGCAATGAGCGCGGTTGCAATGAGTGCTAAGTGTGCGATAAACGAGTTGTATAAATACGTAAACATACATAAGCGTGTTGATAAACGTTCAAGGCCATTGTAATTCCTTTCATATTGAAATAATGCTCATGATCTAGTCTAGTGCTGTTGCCTAAAATGATTAAAATGTGTTTCAATCACGTAGTACAGTACTCAGCACACAAACGAGACGAACGACCTCAAGAGACATTTTCCAACGACGAGATGTTGAGGTTAGATTTTATGTCAAAACACAAAAACTCCATAAAAATAACTTAAACATGATTTGGTTCGAACGGTTCCCAGTATATTATAATTTTATGTATTTGCTTCAACTGGAATAGATTCCTTGCAATTGCAATGTAAAGCCCGCTGCACAATAACCCGAGAACGAAAACTCTTTTTATTGTCTGAATGTCAAAATTTTCCGACATTCAACCAATCGAAAGCCAGAATTCACTTTTCGTTCTCGTTCACGGGCAGTTGTGCAGCGGCCAGCGGCCTACATCTTGCGACGTTGAGGTCAGATTTTGTGTCAAACCAAAAATACTCCACAAGAACAAGTAAAATAAAATAAAAACTGTCAATATGATTTCATGCTTTGGTTCCTACGGTTCCTACTATTGTATGTAATTCTATTTGCTCATTTTTATTTTCTTCAACTGGAACAGATTCCTTTCAGCTTGCAATTGCAATGTAACAGTTTTTACTGCTGTTATAAGAGGAATCAAATATGCAGTTTAATCATATGTTGCAACTTGCAAGTGTAACTAAATACCTATTCCTAACTAAAATGATACAAAACTAGGAGTAGATAATTAGCGATTCCTAAACGTATTGATTATATAGGTAGTCGCCGTGCGCAACTCTTTCGGGTCGAGCGTGTCGGCAAAGAAGGAAATCAGATAGTCCAGATCCGCGAGCCCCTCCTGCATATTAAGCATACAATTAAAGAACATGCTCCACAAGTCATCGCGATAGTAGCGTGGTATTTTCTTCGTGATGGACCATCGGCCGTCCGTCTTCTTCATGTCGATGTAGTTCTCAAAGAGGAGCACATGCGCCGTGGCAGCGATACAAAACAGGTCGGTGTGATAGCTCCACGGTCGGTCGTCCTTCATCTCGCAGCACTGGAAGCTCACCGTCTTCACCTTGCGCGTGAACATCGTGCCCTCCGGCATCAGCGACATGTCAATGCTGCAGCCAAAGTCAATCAGTTGCAGCCGCACGCTGTCATGCGCCGCCATCACGAGAAAATTGTCGGGCTTGATGTCGGCGTGCACGATTTGAATGCGATGCAACACCTGCACAATCTTCATCATCTCGCTGGTGAGATGAATGGAGAGGTGGTGTTTGGGTCCATTGGTGAGATTTACTTTGATCAAGTTGATGAGGTCGAGCAGTGAGCCGCTGTGCACATCGGAGAGGAGAACTGAAGCTTGCTCACCTTTAAACGAAAGACGATTAACCTCAAATCAGTGTTGCCAACATGGCGAATTTTTCACTAGTTCTAGTGACTTTTTGTTGACCGAGATTCTAGTAATGACATCAACGTCACAGTTGGCAATACTGCGCTGAAATATAAAACATGGTTGCATACTTACTAAAATATGCAATGCGAATGTCCATAAAGCATTCGCGCAGGGGATGATCAGCGAGGCGAGCCTTAATCTCCCTGCAGATGTAAAACTCCCACCTGTTGGGAGGTTTCTGTATCTTGAGAGCCACCACTTCGTTGGTATCGCAGCGTATCGCTTTATACACGTTGCCATAGGAGCCTTTGCCGAGTATCTTCTCCACCAGAAAACGATCGTTGCCCACGTAGCAAGGATCCTTCTTGAGCGCCAGCTTCGGCACACCATTAATCCGCAGATAGCCGCGGCGATGGCGACCGGGGAACTTCACATGCGAAATGAATGTCTCCACCACTTTGTTAGTGAATGGATCCGTCGGCTGTAGATTTAATACTGAGTATGGTACGTGTTGCTGTGGCTCATCATAAGACTAGAAACAAAACAACACTCAACCTCACTTAATTGCTCTTAGAGCGATCAGGAATGTGCTTACAACAAAGTGTTGTTGCTCTTCCTGATGATAATCATATGAGTTGGTACTAGTGGCAGGAGGAGGAGGAGATTTCGGCCCTGCGGAGTCTGAATCGCAATCCATGCCCAAGATAGAACGCAACTCGGCATTTGCCTTCATATTTTGCGAGAGATTAAAATGATAGTTGCTCTGCTCCTGTATGGGTTCCATGGTGCTCGGCCTGGAGACCCCAGCCTTGGAGCCGATGTGAGAACCGCTGCTGCCCGACAACCTAGGCGAACATTTACTGTAATGCTGTTGATGCAAATCAACAATATACCTACCCATTGCTGTCTTCCTCAGTGATATCAGCCAATCCGCAGAACAACCGCTTCTTTGTGGACTTTAACTCCACGGGTATCGCATTCTCATTCACCGGCTTGTTCTGCGGCGTGCTAACGTGCATCGCATTGAGATTAAACACCTCCGTGTTGCCGACATCGTCATCGAGGAATAGCCGCTTGGCGCAGTCTGTCGGCTGTGCCGCTGCGGCAATATCAAGCCCACCGCGCGATCCAGTTTCTGCCAGCTCATCGTCACTAAGTATCTTAATGGGCGTCTTCATGGCGTTGCCCTTGGGCTCTAGCTGCGGTGGAAACCAGCTGCTCCCTTGGGGAGTGTCGGCATACGCTGCAAAGTGCGCTAAAGGCTGCGGACTCGATGTACTGTTTGCATCTATTGCCCATAATACGTCTGTGGTGATAGATGGGGATTCTGAGCTGGAGTTGCTGGTCATGTTTAGCTGTGTATCGGCGATGGTGCGCATCGTGTTTGGATTGTGATAAGAGGTATGCGCTTGGGGAGATTGCAGCGTAAGGTTGGCGTAGGTCTTCGGCTCATTGTACTGCGTGTTTTCCATGAGGGTCGGATGCAAGGGGGCTGGGAAGGAGTGCATGTGGTGTGGAGATTGCTGTTGTTGTTGCTGTTGCTGGTGCATCAAGTGCTGCTGATGCGGCGACATATGATGCATTGAGTGCTGATCATAGGGCATCATATGCCCTACACGGTAGGGACTCAGCAGTCGTGGTTGTTGTGGCTGCTGCTGCAATGGAGAGTTGCGATAGGCCTCTGGAGGATGAGGATGGGGATGCAGAGTGTTGATTGCGTAGTGCGGCGATTGCGCTTGGAATGCATGGGAATGCATGGGACTGTATTGAAGCTGTGGGGGAGGGGGATGCATCGGCATTGGGGGTGGGGGTGAAACATAAGGCGTGACGCGATTCGTAGACTGATGCGCAGACAGCATTGCATGCTGTTGGTAGCCATTCAACGAGTTCATCGAATGATCCGTGTCCATTCTGCTGCCGTCCAGGCTCACCTGCTGTCGCATCCTGCGATACCGCCTGCCGCGCACCTCCTCAATGCTAAACTCCTTGTCCGCCTCGGGATAGCATTGCGCCTTCGGATACATGGCGATTTGACTTGCATTCTCCGGCTCGGGCAGAGTGAGCGGCACCTTCCAGTGCGAAAAGTCCTCCATGGATTCGAGCACGTGCGTCATCGATAATTGAATGCCCAATTCATGGGGCGGTATCGGCGCATCAACATGCACCGGTATACTGGATGTTTTATGTGCTGCTACGCGTTTTTTCACACCCCCTGTCCATACCCCTGCTTTCATTACATTCTCCTTGGGTGCATCGCGTTTCACTGCGCCCAGAATGCTCACTGGCACGGCGCCACCGCCAAAGAGAATCTCATGACAATCCTCGTGCACGTTCAGCGGCTCATTTCTCACTCGATTTTCATTCTGAAATGCGCCCATTGCGCCGCCCATGGGCGACATACCGCCAGCTGCACCAGGATGTCTCATACTCCCCACCTGCCCCCCTTTAAGCGTATGCAACTTTGTCAATGCCTGTCTTTGTTCAGCCAAGCGTCGTGTGTCTGCGGCCGCATTGTTGATCATCTGATAGCCGGCGTTAACTATAAAATTATGGTGCGCCATTTCCAGCTCTTCGTATGGTTGCGCTAGCTCGTGTCGTCCAAGTTGGAAGACCTGTTCAGCGCGCTTGTAATCGCCTGCTGCTTCGTGATAGTACGCCCAGGCTTTATACATGTCTGTGCAGCCCACACAGATCCTCTTTGCATATAGCAGTTGATAAAGTTCAGTGTGATTATATTGCAAATCAATCTAAAACAAGCCAACTTAAACCTTTCAAACCTGAATGTGGGATTGATGAATGAAAACTTACATATTTTATCCATAATTTGCACATTCTCAAATCATTCTGATACTGGGGCTCATTCTCAAATCTTCCAAGGCAATCCTCCAACAAATTGACAAAGTTGCCCTCATGTCCATGCTTGGGAAAGCTCTGCTCCACCCAGTAAATATATTGATAGTAATTCTCCAAGGGATCATCACCAATGTAGTTGCAAATTGAATTCTCAAATTGCCTGCCAGTGCCACAGAAACAAAAATAACAGTTAGTGTTTTGTTTTTATTGTGTTGAGTGTAGACTATTCATCACATAGTCATAGTGTATAGTGAAAAAGCTCTTTAAAACATTAATCAAAACAAACCTTTGCAAAATCTTGGGAATGAATTATAGTGTGAGTGACCAGTTGGAATTTTCAATGGGCATTTCCTCCCTGAAGTGGGTTGTGTGTTGAAAGAGGATGGTTGATGGTTACTTACTGTTTTTGCAGCATCAACTCCTCCTGATACTGTGGATTGTGTTGCGCCTGCAGGCCGACTTCGAGCTGGGCGGGATTTCGGCCGCCTCTCAGCGGCTGGATGTTCTCCTTGCTCATCGCGAAATCCATCGCAATCGCCTTCGTGTCCAACGACAAACGTCCGCGCACACCACGAACCAAGCAAACGCAAAACGGAGGAGCGAAGGACCGAGGACGGCCAGTGACGGCTCGAGACGTCGGGACTTGGAGCGGAAGGATCGGCACCAGCTGTCAAAAGGAAACGGTCGCTCGGTCGCTAATTTCCTATACTTGGCTAGCGCGAAATTCGCATTTTACCACAAATAGCAATAGTCTTCCGCAACAAAGCCCTCATCCGTTGATTCATCCGCAAAATCGTCATCTGCAACCGTTGCGATGTTCTTTTGTGTTTGAGCACGCCGGAAAAGCTTTTTATTTGCTCACCTTTTCAGACAAAAGTGCTGGACATTCGGTATGTTTGTGCGCAACCCTGTTTCGAAATTGCCACTTTCTTAAAATAAAATGGCGCTTCGCGCACAATTTGCGATTTAATTAATGTTGGGACACACGTCGAATTAAATACGCTATTTTGAGCGGATTATTAGATAATGGCTGCGTTGTTTATTGATAATGAAACAGCAAATCTCAACGCTAGATACGAGGAAAAAACGGTTGGATCGGAGATAAAGACAAAATGAAGTCGCGCATGCGCATTTCTTGCAGCCGCTCAAGCTTAAAGGGTCAAAGTTTCGACATTTGACAACGATGTCAAAAATGTCAAATTATTGCTAGGCTACCTTGTGCAGTTGTTCGTTCCCAACTTCGTTGTGCAAAGCAAACGAAATATTCAACGATTTTTATTAAAAAATAACTTATTATCTTTGCTGCAGTACCACACTACTATTTAGAAATGACCACTGCTGGTCGGCCGACGTTTGATCCAGCTCGCGGAGGTTCCGGACGCAATGAAAAAGATCTTAGCGCGATTTCAAGACAATATTCCAGTCGAGACTTGCCAGGGCACACTAAACTAAAATACAGGTATACAATGAAATATTATTGGTAATTAGTTGCACTTTTCGTAACTAACACCTCAATTTGTGGTATTAGGGAGCATGGTCAAGGAACAGTTGATGAAACACGCTCGCGAGATTTCCGCAAGGAATTGGAAGACCGTGAACGCGATCCACGCAACTGGCGCAATGCGAAAGCGACCACGGACCACACAAACAGCGGGGGCAGCAGCGGCAATAGCGCTAACAAACGTCTCAAACTTGATCAAGTGCCTGCTGCAAGTCTAGATGCTGATGATCCAGTGGATGATGAGGACTCAACAGATGACGACAGTGATGACGACACTGAAGCCCTGCTTGCTGAGCTAAACAAGATTAAGAAAGAGAGAGCTATGGACCAAGCAAAGAAGGAGATTGAAAGGAGGCAGGAGGAGGAGCGGATTAGGATGGAGAATATTTTGAGTGGAAATCCTTTACTTACACACTACTCAGCTGGCACTGGCAAGAATGAGCTCAAAGTGAAGAGGAGATGGGATGATGATGTGGTCTTCAAGAATTGTGCAAGATCAGAACCTGAAAAGAAGACTACATTCATTAATGACTCATTGAGATCAGAGTTTCATAAGAAGTTTATGGAAAAGTATGTTAAATAAGCTGAATTTCTATTAAATAATTAAATTTAAAGTTAGGATAAGTTTAAAGTTTAAATCATGTGACACTAATAATTTTTATAAAGTTTTATAAATTTTTATTTATTTTACTAAGTTTATTCCGGAATCATTAGTGTTTTGTTTTAAGTTCAGTGTAATGTTGGCTGCCTACCTCAAAACCTCGTTTCATGCGTGCCATGTTGAAAGTTGAAGCAAGTTGTTTACGAGTGAGTGTTGGAACTTGGAAGGGGGATTGAAAAACCTGCTCCTCCAAGGCAACGCATACAACGAGAGCAAAATCAAGCATAGTCTCCTCCACTGGTCACTCTAATCATGCGGACATAGCTTAAAATGTACTGAGTGTTCCAGAGTGATCCTTTAAATGCATGAAAACATTTAGAATAAAGCGTAACCAATATTCTGTTTTTGTACCTGTACCCCTTGTGGTTTGGCAACCCACAAAACATTATTCAAAGTTGTAAAACATGCGCGATGTTTCGCGCCAAAGCAGACGAGAGATGTTGAGATTTAAAATAAGAACTATGAACGCACAGTAGAGTAGAAGTACTCAACTCGGCGCTGCGCAAAGCACTTGTTTAAAGTCAACAGGCTCTGCACCGCAGCCCCGCATTCTACACTCTTCTCTCCAATCCACTCTTGACTCTCGAACTCTCGCATAGATCCTCTTTTTGCCATTCGCAATCAGTCCATCGACGGGCGCGCGTCCACAGCCACTTAAAATGTTCACGTTCCGCAGCATCGTCCTCGTGTGGTTTCTGTTGGTAGCAGCGGCGCAGTGCAGCATTCCGGCTGGCATTTATGTGGACAACGGGCACGATCAGACGATGCTCGAGCACGTCATGACCAAGCAGGAGAAGCGCGAAGTGGAGCTGGAGATCTTGCACCTGCTGGGGCTGCCGAGTCGGCCGCGCCGTGTCAGCGACAATCACCTCACCAAGTCAGCGCCCAAATTTCTCATGGACATCTATCGCAGCCTCCTTGAGAAGGAGAACGGCCGCGGGGAGCGCAGCGCGGACCTCAATCTCAGCGGGGACGAGCAGCATGCTATCGACGAGAGTGATATCATCATGACATTCGATAGCAATAGTAAGTTGCAAGCAAGTTGCAAACGCAGGAAGGACAAGATTAATCGGCGAGTAAAATTTTAGGAAAGTTTGTTTTATCGCAAAGTTTCAGAGCTAAAAATACACTACTGCGTTCTGTATGTAACATTGTACGTTCGTCATTTGTTTACAATCTATCGCGAAATTTGTTTATCTTTGGTGCAGTTTTTGTTGAGTTGAAACACGTTTTTAAATCGTGTTTGGTATTTCTCTGCTTGCAAATGTTCAACATGTCGTTACTTTCCAATTTTGCATTTTCTTTGCCCATTGCGATGTTTTGCGAACTTTTTTCGACTTCATTTGAATGGTTTTATCAAACTTTTAAGGCCACCATGTGCCCGGTGTTCGCCATGAACGCGGTAAACGTTTGTGGTTCAACGTATCGGACGTCCCCATCGACGGTGGCATCGTTGGGGCGGAATTGCGCATCTTTCAGAATCAAAACTACACGAACAAGAAGCCCAACGCCAAGTTTACAGTCACCGCTTATGAATTAATCAACACCGACGACGGGTAAAGATTTTAAAGCCCGCTGCGTAACAACCCGTGAACGAGAACGAAAAGTGAATTCTGATATGTGATTCGCTGAATGTCAAAAAATGTCAAAATTTTCTGATGCCAATTGCCAATTGAAAGCCGTTCACGGGCTGTTGTGCAGCGACCTTAAAAAAACACACACAACAGCCTCTGATCTTTTGTTTTCATGTTGCATTTTTGTTTTATATTTTCGCAGCGAACGTGAATTGGAGTACATCACATCGTTCAACACGACGGCAAGTTTCACCGGATGGCTGGAGTTGAATCTCACGAAATGCCTCACCACTTGGGTGGCGTTCCCCGACTCCAATAAAGGCATCTACCTGTCGGTGCACCCGGTCAATCGACCAGGTAAGCAGCCCGATACACGCCCCCCCACAATGCTTGTGGGAACAACTTAATGCAACGCACTCCAAACTTCGCTTTGGTGCTCTTTCCTCTTTCGCTCTTTCCCTCTTTCCCTTTTGCTTCTTCTCGACTTGTTCATTTCCTCTACTAGTGCGAACGAGCACTTAATGTGAACCCTTGTCGACATTCCTGAGGAATTACTTCATCAATTTTCTGCTTAACCTTTTTCTGGTTCCGCTTGAAAATTCTACATTTTTAATGTTTTCTACGACTGCTTTTAGCGCACGAAATTCGACCGGAAGACATTGGTTTAGTAACAGTGAAAAGCGAAGATGAAACACAGCCATTTATGGTGGCTTTTCTTAAAAATAATAATCAAGGTGGTAATGTTCGTGTAGCAAGAGACACGAGACGAGTGCGAAAATCAGAGTATCCTCAAATTATGCAAAATTATAAGCATGGTAAGCACTTTGAAGCATTGTCATTGCTATACTGTAATGTATTATTTAATAGATTCATCTATTCAACCAGATTGGCGAAGTTGTCGCATTCAGAATTTGTACATCAGTTTCAAAGATCTTAAGTGGCATGTAAGTACATAATCCTTTCTCTGACTCTAGACAACCAAAACGTCCACTATGAAGGTCGTTTGGTTGCCTATAGTCAGACCACAAAAAAACAAATTTATCTTAAACAAGTCATAAACAAGTTGTTTTTGTAATTTTCAGGACTGGATCATTGCACCACCAGGCTACGAAGCGTATTACTGCGCTGGCGAGTGCAATTTCCCGCTGAATAGTCACATGAATGCGACGAATCACGCCATCGTGCAGACGCTAGCACACCTTGTAAGTCCCTTGAAATATCCAAAGCCCTGCTGTGCGCCCACGAAACTTAACCCTATCTCAGTTCTTTATCACCTTAACGATGCGAACGTAACGCTGAAGAAATATAAACGAATGGTCGTTAAAAGTTGTGGTTGTTTATAAAGAAAATGTAAATAAGATATATTGATGATGATTTGGTGATTAATCAGACTGTAACTTTAAGGAATTAATACTAGAGTACCTTTGTACGTAAATTTTATGCATTTTGTGACTTGTACATAGTATTTTTAATTTAATTTAATTATTTTATTTACTATTGCTGCATTTTGTGCATGGTGACTTTTCTTTGTAAGTTTAAAGAATTCAAATGAACCAATATGAGCTTATTGATGTAAAATATTTTTGTATTCTATGGCAGAAATAATTTCTAAAGTATGATGATATGAATGATTGAAGAAAACTACCTAAACGTTTGTTTTTGAATTTAGGCTTAAATTGCGCATGTGCGCGCATTCTTGTGCGCATGTCATGTAGCATGTTAGTTCTCGAAGGTGTCATTGGTGGCGCTGTCTACAGTAGACAGTTCATGCGCCGTGCCGTAGATGAGCCGCGAGGTCGCAAGGTAATTCGATGCAAAATTGCGATTTGCACAACGATTTGTCGCCGCACGCGTTGATAAATTTACGATAAACGTCTACGGTTAACAACATGCCGGGCTGTTAACGCCGGGCAGCAGCATCCCGCATCCGTGCGTTGGCGTACGCGTCGCGAGGTGGCCCTCGTCTGGCCGTAACAAGTTGCGGTTTTGACAATGTCAGCGCGGCACTTCTTGGCCGCCGACGAGCCTCAACGTAGGTCTTGCTATGACATTGTGGTGGCCGCGCTGCGTGCATCCTAGGTACCTAGGGGCGCATCCGGTGGTGAATGTGGGGCGCGCTCGTGAAGATATTCGCCAGCAAGCCGCCGCCGGCATCGAGTCAGGCCGAGGACAGGGAGGAGGAGCACACCTTGCGCCCCAGCGACATGGATCGCGTCGACACAGCGCGCTCCTCGGCCGACATGGAGGTGCAGGAACATGAGAACAAACAGGTAAATTGTAAATGTGCTGTCCATCACGGTATCTGTGCAAAGAAATGCACTCGTCCTCGCCCTTGTGAAAGACGGAAAGACATTAAACGACGACAAACAAATGAACACATGGAGTGCGCTGTCCGCCATGATAAATCAACAAACGTACGATCGGTTGTTAGCTAAGCTTTAACATTGTCGTTTGCAAGTTTGCATTGCAACCTGTTTGGCAATTGTTTAAAAATCAATAGCTTATTAACAGTAATACCAACCTAATCCCATTTTATCGTCAGTTATACTTGTTGATACATCAGTGACTTATATATTTTTCGCAATAAAACATTCCTTTAAGAGTGCTTAAGAGTAAGAAATTGTTAAGGTGCATTGCTTGAAGGTTAGGTATGAATATGTTTCGTTTATTACATGGAATAGCAGTGGGCAGCATTGCTCATGAGAGTCGCTCACAATCGCACAGATGAGTTTATATTCGGTCGGATGAGTCATTCACATGGAGGTGAAATTTACATTGATTTACTTTTGCCTTCTGCGTCCCTAGCACTCAACAAATTGACCATTTGTAATCAGGACGATTACTCTACCCAACTTGGACTGTTGGGCAATAAATATTGCTAGTTTTTTCTTCAGAAACGGGTAATGTTTAAGAGTTTAAGCAAGGAAATACCAACAGGTAATTTAATCACGTAATGTTGTCAAAGAACTGAACAGTGAACACATTCAAGAATTCATTATTGAGTTAACCTCAGTAGGACATAAAATATTTAGCGGGACGACCATCCCTTTGACATGAGATATTTCTCTTCGAGGTTCCAAGTTCGAAGTTCCAATAAACATGTGTTGACTCAATTTTTAAGTAACAGTGATGCCTGATATGACAGTATCGTAAAATTGACAGTTTAAGCCGGATGGGGATGAAAATTGGTACAACGGTAGTTTATTGTATACAAATAAATTTCAATTGTATAAACTACCCCTAACTCGATAAATAGGGTTTGTTGTATGCGCAATTTTTCCTCTTTGCATCTTGACTATCTTGAGCTCGGCGTGTCCTTCGCGAATCGATAATAATCCTCTCTGGAAGTTCATAGACACGTCGCCGAATGAACAATAAACACGTTTTTATTCTCTGTGGGGTGGGGTTGAAAGCGATTTAATTCTGCAACTTTCTTCCTCGAAATGAAATCACCAAAATTCTATTACAGCTCATCAAATATGTAGTATAGAATTTATGTGAAACGGGCGTTTGAATTGCGTTATAAAACACAACGAGTTATTAATTGTGTTGTGTTGGAACCGTTTGAAATGTTTTTGTCGCATGCCAGCTTTAAGTAGGTTGGCAAATATTGAATATTTACAGAGTTAGCTCATTTATTGCTATATGGTGTATTGTTTGAAGCATTGTTCGAAATCGTAGACAAAATGTTGAGCTGTTGAGCTGGACCATTGCAACTTGCTCTGCCTCTGTGCAAAATGAACACCTCAACATTGGCGTTATAAATTTAGAATATTATGTCATAGGATAGGGAGTCAGAGACATTAGACAGTCGTCCTGCGTGTTATACTCGGCGCATCGTCGTGGGTCTAGCCTCGAGTCTAATGAATGAATATGAGTCTTTAATAATACATTATACGATGATATGGTATAATGGTGTATGATATCACATTGACATTGTGATAAATTGAAGACATTTAGAAAACCTTTGTGTTGCTCGGCGTTGTGAGCATTACATTTCCTTATAATAATGTCTTGGTTTAAGATGACTTTTTATTTTAGGTAATGTTTTCATTTGTGAACCGCGATGTTGGGTACATGTAGTGTAGCACCTACACTTATAGGAATGTATCATTATCTGTTTTTATGTTGTTGGCGGTATCTTGTCGTGCTGCACCTCCAAAGGTGTAATCCTCTCAACTTTCAACACATAAAGTTGGTGTGTGGGCTGCGCAATTGCTTCATTCTAATCAGTTTCTCCATCAGAATCAGAATTATTGCATTCGCCACAGGGGCCCTGCATCCCTATGCTGCTATTAGGTACCAAGGATCAAATTGCAAAGATTATCTCTTTGTGTCGGTACTTTTAATCACCAACGAGAAAAACGGTGTCTTTGCCTTTTGTGAGTCTGCACGAGTCTGATTGCGAAATAGTACATTACATACTTAAAGTGGAAAGCAGCGAATTACATGTGCTTTCCACTTGAAGTATGTACAGTACTTTATCTGCGACCATAGTCGATAATACAAGATAATAGTTATTTTTGTGTTGGCGAGTCGTACAATTAAACGATTACCGGTGTCGTCAAT
>JARJDQ010008505.1:0-14425 GCA_030264215.1 Geostiba sp. GC000077 | reverse complement strand
GATTTAGTATAAACGTTAGATTTAGAATGACGTCAGAATTCAGAAAACACTTCAATTGATTCTACAATCGGGAAAATATCATCAAAACGAGCTCCAGTGTTTGCCATGTCGATATGGCAAATTGCTATGGCATCCACTATCCAGTAACTTTATACAGATCAGTGTTAAAACCATACAATCGATGATATTAGCAAAAAATGGTCGTGTCATTTTTCTTGCTCAAAGATAGGCAACTTAAATTGCATCATCAATAGAATTTTTAGTTTTTGACAGTTTTACAGTTAGGCAACTTAAATTACACTTTTAATTAAATGTAAGTTAACAATGTTTCTAACAGCTTTCATTTTTTCAGATTCACTGCAAGCGTCTGCTCGAGAAGACAAAGCATATTCTGCATCGATTAAAAAAGAATAAAATAAAATATTTGTGTTGTTTTCTTGATTTCACTATAAAACGATGAGTTTTCTCCTTAATTCTATTGTAATGGAAGAGGCGGCGGCGGCGCGCGGCGTAGGCTGAAAATTAATATTAAATGTGCCTTCCTCTTTCTTCATCCTTCATCCTTCGTGCCTTGTTTGCATCTTGTCGGCTTGGCGGCTTGGCGAGTGCGGGAAAAATGCGGCGTGGCAAATTTTCTCATCTTCTCTCTTTTCGCTTTCGCTTTTTCCGCGGGCCGCGAGCCCCGCGACGCAAAACGAAAGCGACGACGACCTCGACGGCGGCGTCGGCGGCGACGCTCGATGACTCGTTCCCCGCCGCCTTCAGTTTTAATTTCGCCGTCGTCGTCAACGCGCCGGCACTTTTCTTATCAAATCATTTCATAAACACGAGCACAGAACTACAATGTCAAAAATACTTTTGTAAGCACAAATCAAGAACATACTCCTAGTGTGTGTGCGTGTGTGTGTCGTATAGGGTATGTTCCGAGTTTTGACCAGTGGCCGATCATCCAAACTCGGCGTTCTGACCAATCAGCGTCCAGACTGAGCGGCCAGCGGGTCGGACGAAGTCACACCCCGAAGGGTCGACCGGTCGCCGCCGCGCGTCTCCCTCCCCGCCCCCACGTGTGCGCGGGTGCGAGTGAATAACCATCACATTAAATTGGATCGTGCGGAGGGCGCGGGCGGACGGGCTGTGGCAACGCGCGGCGCCGAGCGAGCGGAAAAGGGACGCAAGTCGAGGGTGAGAAATCTGACCCTTGTCCGTTATTACACCAGCGGCAGCGTCGTTTCGCTCGGATTACGCTGCCGAGGGACTGGCCCCGGGATCGACAAGCCGGAAAAGGGTTGGCAGCGAGGGGAGGGTGGCCAAGCGCACGCACTTTCACCTTGGTGTGTTGCGCAGTGTTGCCAAACACAGCATTTACATTAACAAGCAAGAAAGTTTACAATATTCGTGTTTATTCGTTAAATTTAACGTTTTAAAGTTGCTATCAGGGTAGATTAGTAGTGTAAGTATTGTTTTCGGCTACACTCGCTTGCATTTCGTTGTCTTTGCATGTTTTTACATCGAAAAATCGTGCTCACATCTTGCTCGAAAAGCAAAGCATGCGAATAAAGTTGCATATATTAAAGTGTGCAAAGCCGTGCCCCGTGCGTCGCCGAACATAGTAATTATTAAAATTAAGCCGCTATTCACGTCATACACACGTTCCGGCACGCCGGCATAATGAATGTTCTTCTCGCAGCCTCGCTGGCTGTGTGTGCCAGAGTGCCAAGTGGGAAATGGAAAATGGAAGATTGAAAGTTGGAAATGCGAAATGGGAAATGCAAACCCAAAGAACGAGAGCGCACGTCGGTGCGCGGCGAGCGCTTCGAACGGGCGCGTTTTCTTGATGGATTAATCTGCTGCTAATGAGCGTAAGAGCGATAAGTCTCGTGCCTCCCGCCGCCGCCGTCGCCGCCGCCACACAGCTAATTAGATGAATGCAAACTGCGCGACGGCGGCGGGCGGCGCGGCGGCGATGAAGAAGAAGAAGGGCGATTGCTCAACAATGCCCCTGCCCCCACGAAGAAACTCAACGTGCGTGCCGCCCCCGCTTGCCTTTCAATCCTATCTCACGCGTATCTGCACACATCCGTTGCTTACAACTCGCGATTTCGAATCATTCAAAACAAAACCATGCACGATGCAAACAAAAAACAGAAATCTGTAAAAACCGCTAAAACCGAAAAATACCCGGTTTAAACCTATACTTTAAAGTTTTGCAATAATCGTTAACGTTAAGGTGTCATGTGTAGATTCCTGTAATTTCTAAGTGTTTAAATGGATTTTAGTAGACGTTTCTTGCATCATACTGTATTGAGCCGGAAGCACGGGTCCTTGGAAGATTAATGTTTACTGTTCGTGTTCACTATTCACGCTATTCAAGCGCACTCTTTTTTGATTTTGTGTTCGCTGTTCACTGTGAAAATGGTTCAAATGCAAAACCGAATTTCCACCATCCACAATCCGCAACCCACAATACACAATACACGCATTTTGTTTACCGCAACCAGCAAAACCTAACAGTGAGTAATTAATATATTTCATGAACACAATTTTAGGCAGAACGCAGTTTAAGTTTGATTAAACACATTTTAAAATAAGTTAAATGATGTGGAAGCATTTTTTGATGTGATTTTCTAACTGTGACTTGAAAGTAAAAAGTTAAAAGTCTGCGTAGGGGAAAGGGAATAAAATGCGTTGATTCCACACAGTTAACCACAAATTGCCCTAATTCGATTTATTGTCACATCAATTACAGGCATATCAGACCTTTTACCATTTTATCATCTTTTATGATTTTGTGAATCAGGGCTTCAAGTTTCAAGTGCTTTTAAACATGTAAAATATACTCTTGTAAAGGCTTAACGTAATTAATGTTTAAATTTTGAATTCGATGATTGTGTTTTGTACAGGGGGGCAAGGGGGAACGGACGTTGAAAGGACCATATCATATCATTGGCTGGCATTGGTCGGATGATATTCAGAGGCGGCTCGGCTGGAGTCTTGAACGACAAACAAAGCCGACAAACAACGCGAACAATCAAAACGCGTATCCGAGATGAATTCATCTCCTCGGCCACGGTGGCGGCAGGCGGCGGGTGGCGGGCGGCCGACATAATAGGTGTTTTTACGTCCGCGCCGCGTCTAGGAGAAGGATTGGCGGAATGTAGAATGCCATCGTCGAAGAGTGGCGCTCTCCAGCGGCAGGGCCGACGCTGCGGCGGACAGCTTTAGATTGAGTGCCTTCGCCAGCCGCCCCCCAAGAACCTTCACTCCCACGGCATACTATACACACACCTACAAAGCATAAAACACTAGAATTAATAAGTAAATAAGTTGTAAGTTATTAAAAATTAACTGATGTATATTTGGTTGCCTATAGTTTAAACAGTGTTACATATGTTGTCTATAGTTAAAACAAATGCACCTCGAAATGCATCAAGATGCACGAATTGAATTTTAGGAATGTTAGCATATTGTCTAATTATTATAAGTACAATAGAGCTTTAAATGTGCTTTAGATTTTAGATTCTACGATTCTAGCACATCTTGGTTCTTGTGGGTTGTGGGCCAGTATAAAACTATTAGTTTAAGTGTAGTCGTCTCGGAGGGTGCATTCTCCACATATTCCATTGTTTCGCGACGCTGTGCGCCCTGTGCACGCCTTCAAGTGGTCTACACGATCCCGCAGGAGAGGACGACAGCGCCGAACATCCCCGACATCTCCGAAACTCATTACCTCTTATATTATTCCAGCTCTACTGCGTCGAATTGTTTATTTAGATAATTGAAAATGGAATTACCTGCTTTACACAATGGGGTGGACTGAGGAGACTCGAAGGGTAATCAAGAAAGTTCATCAAACATATTTGTCATTATCTAAATCTTTGTTTGTTTAAACAAAGCAAACGAAGGAATTCAATAAAGTTTGACGAAAATAATCAGCGACAATTCCAATATTCACTTTGCTCTTTCTCTTTGCCAGTGATTTTGTTCTGAGTGTACTGCTATTGAATACAACCCAACCACCCTCCTATTTATGTACTTTTACAACCTGCGCCCTGCGCTGGCACCCTACCTTCTTCCCCTACCTTTACAAATCATCACAGTCGCACACCTGAACTTCAAGCATTTCAGGTATACTACAGCCTCCTAGCGGCGACTGGCTGAACTACGCTGCATCGAACTTGCCTGAACTTACCTGGTGAAAGCTCACCATCTGCACTTCAGGTAGGTGCACATAAAGTTGCCTACATTAAGAACTAAAATTTCATAAAATGACTAGTTTTTCCAAAGAAATAAAACGAAATAACTGCCGTAAATGTTAATTATCAACAAATACATCATTAAACAGTTTTACGTTATCAGCTCAATTTTCATGTTTAATGTTTAAATTAATAAAATTTGCATGAAACTTCCGACGCAAATCAAAGTTAAAAATTGAAGTAAAATCGAACGATGGCAAAGTTACTACTCATTAATAATTAAAATGGCTTTATTACAGCTAAATTTTGTAATTAATAGGAAATTATAACGCGATAACGCACAAAAAGCTGAAAATTCATAGGAAATGATGAGGTTAGGTTAGTGTTGTAAATGATTTCAGTCATAGATTTTTTTTAATAAATGGAACTTTAATTTCTAATGTTTTGTGTCGTCCAATTCGTAAAATTTAGGATTCATGCAGCATGGCATTTGCTTAGTTTTCTCGTCGTCATTAAAACACCAACATTTAAATTTTAAAAACATGAAATCTATTTTTATTGAACTAAACATTCATCGCGAACAAATCGCTTCGTTTCGCAACTCATCATCCCTCATCCCATCTGATGATGATCAATCAATATATAATTTCGTCCTCATCTTCCACTTTAATGTGTTTTAAGTACATTAGTACATACAATCCTTACATTTGTAGTGTTGCAATTTCATCATTTTTGTTAATTGTTACTTGTTATTTACGAAATAGGAAATTTATTGTTTGATTTTTGGTTTACTCATGTGCTCTCTCCTCGATTGCATGCGCATTGCTCTCTTGTTCTCGCTCTGTCTCTCAATTATCAGTTTTGAAGGGGGAAGAAAAACACATCCAATAAATTTTCTCTTGGAAATACGTTTACATTTTTTTCATTTTTTTTAGTCGATAATAGTAGTAATTTTAATTAGTGTTTATTTTGTACAATTTCGTTTGCCTTGCGCACAATTTCACATCGTGTCGGAAGTCGGAGCGAGAGAAGTAAAGGGATGAGGGAGGGAGAGAGAGGGTGGTGGGGGGTGACGTGAATTGTCTTATGTACAGGCGTCTTTGTTGCTCTTGCTCGTCCTTGCGTGTCCGTGTGAGGTGAGGAGAGAGGAGACTGGCCGATTGCTTATCCTTATCGTTATCGTTAGTTCAAGATTCCGTCCGCTTCGATTGCTCATTAGTTTTGTATTTTGTGTTTATTGATATGATCCTGGGGGCATTCTGGGAATGTGTATCCTGTGTGTGTGTGTGGGCGCACTTTTCGGACCGATCCCCGAGTTTGTAGGGGGAGCGGTCCGAAATTGCCGGGCTGCCGTCTGTCAGTCTCAAAAGTTCATTTCACATCGCACGATGTCGCATTCGACGCACGCCGAACATCAACCACCATCATTATCAATTTATCAATCAGTGGTTCGCGCTGCCTCGGTCCACCAAACAAAAAGAACAAGAGAAAATAAACGATCATCATAAACATTGCTTTGGTATCAGTTACAACAAATAATTCAATAATAATAATAATTACATAAGTAATAAAAAGTGCTAATAATTTGTCTTGTCCAAAAATTACACAATATAATAATAGGTAGAATATATTACTTAGTCGCTTAGATTACGCTTAGATTTTTCGTAGTGTTGGAGCACTAAGAGCTAGGAACGTGCGGCGCATGCGCGCCGTATTCATTTTCACTAGGTTTTTTCTTATGTACAAGTTCATGGGCATTGTGCGTGGTGAGGGGGTGACATTCGAATATATTCGAGTATATATTGGAATGTCGCACCTGCACTTAACTCGCGTATGTGTGTATGTTTGTGGTGGGAAGTGGTTGGGGGCGGGGGGGACTAGTACGTGATGCTGGGCGGGGGCGGCGGCAAACGCATACCGCCCCACGGAAAGAGTCATGTGGCCTCCTTGGAGGGGATGCTCGCCGAGGAGGAGTCCTCGTCGCCGGAGAGCATCGGCAGGGTGGCGAGCAGGTGGCCCTTGCCCTGGTTGACGACGCACTTGCGCATATGCTTCTCGAGCGTGGAGGGCACCGAGAAGGGCATCTCGCAGAAGCGACAGCGATAGACGTCCTTGCCGATGCGGCCGTGCGTCTTCATGTGACGCGTCAGCTTGCTGCTCTGCGCGCATGCGTAGGAGCACAGCTCACATTTATACGGCTTCTCGCCGGTGTGCGACCGCCGGTGTACAGTGAGGTTAGAGCAGTTCTTAAACACCTTGCCGCAGAACTCGCAGGTGTCATTGCGACGCGACTCCTTCTTCATGAGCGGCCCTTGAAGGCCGGCGAGACTCGGTCCGGGGAGGCCTTTGTTGGGCAGCCACCAGTCGTTGCGTTCGAGGTCCAGCTTCAGCCGTTTCGTCACCTCGTACTCGTTGAAGGGCGTGAAGAGCGGCAGCGGCTGGTGGCCGGACGGCGGACCGGCGTGGCTCGGCAAGAAGCCTTTGAACTCGTCCAGGCGTTTGAACTGGGTGGCTAGCGTGTTGTTGTTGTCGCGATCACGCTCCTTCATGCTCATTTGCAGCTTGAGCGCTGAGCCGGACTCCTGGAGCGCTTGCTTGTACGCTTCGCTGTATTGCGCAATGTTGCTGAGGCCGAACTTGTCCATGAGCTCGCCGACCAAGGAGGCGGACTGGCCCTTCGGGTCCAGTTGCGAGGGCACTGAGAGATCTTCAGCCTCCTCTTCGGGTTCCATCTCTTCGTCTTCCTCTTCCTCCTCTTCCTCCATATCTTCCTCTTCCGAGTCTTCCCCATCGATGGTCTCGACGGATCCGGCGTTGCTGGTGCGATCTTCGGGGGTGCGATGGATCTTCATGTGGCGCTTCAGCTTGGAGCTGTGTGAGCATGCGTGGTCGCAGACGGTGCATTTGTAGGGCAGATCGCCGGTGTGCGTACGCCGGTGGACCTCCAGGTTGCTTTGGTATCGGAACTTCTTGCCGCAGTAATCACACGCGTGCACCGCATCGCCGAGACTGTTCCTGCTCGGAGACAACATTGGTTTGCCATCTGGTGTCGCGGTGCTGCGCGGTGTTGTTGTTAGCGGCTCCTCCAGCTTGGTGATGTTCTGCTGTGGCGAGACGCTCGTCGGTCGCGAATCCGGTTGATGGTTGTTGTTGTTGCCGCTGCTCGCGGCTGATGCGGACGAGCTGGTGCTGTGGTTATTCTGGGCGCTGCTGCCGCTGGTGCCGGTGGTGGTGTTGGCGGTGTGGTTGGCGGGCAGCGAGGGCGAGGGACTGGCGAACGCTTGCGGCGAGTGCTTCCGGGGCGACGGCGAGCCCGCCTGCGCCGCCGTTCCGGGGCTGGTTGTACCAGCGAGTTGCCTCAACCGCTGCGAGTAAAAATCCAGCTGGGGTTCCAACGCCACTGCCGCGGCTGCTGCCGCCGCCGCTGCCACTCCGGGCACGGCGTTGGGGGTGCTGCGCTCCCGCGAGGTCGTCACGGCTGGCTGACGGTCCGCGGGCGAGGGAAAATTCGAATGCGGCGGCGGGGGGATGGCACCGCCGCTGGCGGCTACCGCGGCGGCGGCGGCGGCGAGATTCAGCCCATGGTGGCGGAACTGCTCGCTCACCAGCTGCTCCATGCGGAAGTGGTGCTCGGGCCGCGAGAAGAGCGGCGCCGGCGGCACGGGGCCGTGATTGAGCGGCGGCATCGGCAACCGCAGTAGGCTGCCTACGCCGAAGGGATTGTGCAGGTCCGGTGGCGGGAGCAGGTGGCGCATGTTGCTCGGCGGGGGCGGCGCAGCACCGCCGCCCGAGGAACAGCCCGACGACGTGCTGCTGGTCGACGATGAGCTGTGATTATTGTTGTTGTTGCTGTTGCTGCTCACGCAGCTGCTCGACGACTTGCTGCTGCTCGTCGGCGAGCTCTCCACGTAGATCTTCACCCCGTGCGAATGCTGCACGTGTTGCACCAGGCGCCACGCGGAGTGCAATCGCGCCTTGCACGTGGAACACACGTAATTGCTCGGTTCTGGAAACAAAAAGAAAAAATGTTTTAAAAATGTGTAGGCAACTTCTACACGATCCACATGATTGTTATGATTCTAAGTTTTTATGGTAGGCAACTTCTTTCGCACTTAGTTTATCTACACGATCCACATGATTGTTATGATTCTAATATTGTTTAAGGTAGGCAACCTTTTACGCGTTAATAACGGTTCGAGTTAAAATAATCAATTTTAGGTGATTTTAGTTAAATGTTAAATAATCGTGCATTTGCGTGCACATTCTTTAGTGGTCACACATGTGCGACTGTGCGGCAGCATTTGGCACCCTCGCCGCAAACATCTAATAAAGTGAAAATCGCCGCAGCCAGGCGCGTCGAGTTTAAAAATGAAAAATCGTTCGGACATTTACGACGCGGAGATGGAAACCTCGAGGGTGCGGCGGTGCGGGCGCATACGTGCGCAGCGTGCACAATGCCCAGAGTGTATGGCGACAATAGCCCAACAAGCCCAACAGTGCCAACACAGCCACCCAAGGAAGCCCACGCCAAGGAATCATGGATAACTGCACATCACATTGTCTTTTTCTTGCCGGCGCAGGAGGTCAAAACGAATCGCATTCCGTTCGCCACTCGACCGCTTTTCCTTCCTCCGTAGACGCATTGTTCTAGCCACACGCAGCGAAAGGGAAAAAAGTGTGAAATTGCCCAAAAACCGCAGTGTGCAGAATGTCCGAAATCCTGTTCCTGCGCTGACAACTTGGAAATTAACCGCACGACGATTAATTATGCATTATCAACGTGTCATTCTATAAAGAGGCATAAAATGACTATCGGGAACATGGAGAATGCATTCCGCGAACAGATGTCGGACGCACAACTCATAAAGCATGGGGGCAATTAATGAGGTTTCAAGAGGTTTCAAGTTTTCATAAAAAGTGCATTTTACGAGCGACAGTGCGCGCTTGGGAAATCTTAATGAGGCATGAATCGAGTCTTAATCATACTGACCACCCTGAGTTCCCAGTTCTGACCAGCCATAAAAATCCGATCGGATTTGCTTTCAACGATATTCAACGATAGGATCACGGCTTTAATTCCTTCAAAATCATCACTCACTTCACTGCTGTCAAGATAACTTAAATTTTTTTCGTTGAATTATGATTTTCCATCAAGCAGCGCACAGCGCACAATGTACGGCGATAAAAGCGATAAGACCGTTGCTAAAGAAGCAAAAACTCAGTGGGGGCGAAAATGACCGCGATATTCAAATTTTAAGCCCAGTGTGCTATTGTTGGACGACGGCGACTTGCGAGAGGGCGGGGGTGGTCGAGGCGCGAAGAATAGGAGCGAAAAATCCTCGGCGCTTGTGTCCGAAGGGTTTTTATGCTTTTTAAACTGGAATCTTGCGCAGCGCCCGCACATGTGCTAGCAGGACGAGGATGGAAATGGCAATTTTTTAGGGTGGTTGTGTGTAGCAGCAGGAGGCGATAAATAATCGCCAGTTCGTGGGTGCGTGGTGGAGCCTTTTGTGGTCCCTGGTCCAGGTCGGTATGCAAATGTTCGGCTGTTCGGCTGTTCACTCACACATCCACACGAAGAAAACTATAAAAATACGGTCACCACGTGACTGGACTCCAAAGTTCGAAACCAGAAGGACTTTGGATAAATCAAACGTAAAGGTGAAGGTAAAGGAGAAGGCTTTTAGAAGACCCCTCGAATGCAGTTGATAATTAGATGCTCCCTCACACGTGTGCCGGTGTGCCAGACGTGTGTCTTGCACTTTTTGGAGGTTAAAAAAAGAAGCGCAAAGACAACAAATAGTGAATGAAGACGACAACTGCGTGGAGCGTGGTCTACCTCTATAGGCACACAAAAAAGGAAGGGTTCGAGCATTGGAGATTGGATTTAACACGATGCACGCCGGCACGGCCTGCACGCGCACCGATTATGTAAAGTTTAATAAGGCACCACAAAAAAGACAATACCACATGTCCCAAGATGAACCAAGTCCCCTGACATCACAAAATCCTAACCAATGAAAGAGAACCATCAAAACCTAATGTGTTTTCTTTTTACTTGCTTTGTGATGAGAGTGTATTTTACGTGATTTAGCTGATTGTATTGCGTTTTATGCTGTCTGTGAACGCTGAACGCATTGTATGGTCTCCATCACTCCATGTCTCGTTGGTGTTGACTACCGGTCTTGAATCATCATCTGCTCATCTGCTCAATGCTCGTCGCCACGCTGTGCGCTCGGCACACGCTCATAAAACGAGTTCTACCTTCTACCTCAACAACCTCAACACGCGGCAACCCAACTTACACCTTTTTTTTACTTTAGTTTTACATCTTGGCTCGCGTGTCTAATGCCCCGTGAACAAATAGAGTCAGCACCCAGCACGTGCTGTACACACAACATTTTGAAAGGGAAGAGCAAAGAAGGAAATTAACAAAAAGTTGGTTGTCTTTTTGTTTTCCATAATTTGAGTACATTATCGAGTACGTTTCACGTGTCACTGGAGCTACTTGTGCAACAGACGTAAAAATCGATAGATACGGATTTCGCATGGTCTGGTGGGCGTATTCAAGGTGCGACTGGACCTGATGAGAAAAAAGGGGTTGCTTACTATGCGCGCTTTGCACTTATGCCGCTTATTATATTCATCGATGGATGCGACGGCCGCAGCGGGACAATCGACAATGGGTATTGTTCTCATACCACCCTCGTTCGACGCAAAATGCAAATGACAGAACGAGCAGGAGCATGTGTCCGAAGGGTGATTGGGGGAGGCTGATAGCGCCAAAGTGCCAATGCACAGTTGCATTTTATTACGCGCCGTCGTTTATTAAAACTTTGTGGTTATGTGCGGTTATGTTATGAAAAATGTGAAAATTCACCGAAATCGTTTTACATTTGGGTGTGCGTCTCGAGGGGGTGCAAAAATGCAACTCAACTCACTAGGCCTCCATGGGGGGGGACGAGTAAAGTGAAAATGATCAGCAAATAATCGCAAATCTCAAGTCGTGCAACTCTGTCAACGTGTCAACGATGTCAAAAAGGGTTGTCAATGTTATGACGTTGGCGCTGTTATTAAACGTCCACGCGTCCACCCGTCGAAGAAGAAGTTGAACATTTTGGCGTCAGTGAAGGGGTGCCACCGGTGCGACAGTATAGCATCCACATGTGTGGATGTGTGACAGTGACATTTTTCTAATTTAGTCCTCCGCGCGGTCTTGAGCACGTCAGTTGTCAAAAGCGACTCACCACTATGCGTCGTATTGGATTCGGCGTCAGCCACCTCCGTGCGACTCTTCTTGCAGGTGCTCTCCTCCTGCCCGCTGGAGGAGGTGTCCATCCGCTCCTGCTTGATGCTGGGCTTAATATCATCGGCATCCTCCAGCGACGACGTCAGCGGCGAGGAGGAAGCGCGATGCTTCGGCGTCGACGACGCAGCGCCATCCACGCAGAGATCAGCTGGCGCCGGAAGGCGCGGCGAGGCCGGCGGCGGTGTGTGCACACGCGTCCCACTACCGGAGGCCTTCTTCCCGGAGATGGGCGCCGATATACTCGGGCGGCGCGAGTTGATCGCCGCCAGCGCATATCCGCCACCCTCACCGGCGTCGTTGTCGTTGCGATCGCCCGCGTGCGGATAGCAACCGCTCTCCTTGCTGCACGCGGTGATCTTGTGCTGGATGAAGCGCACGATGTCACCGAGGGCGAACGGCCGCTGGCAGGCGCCGCACGTGAGGATGTCCTGGTGCCCCTGGTGGTGGTCGTTCGTCATGCCCTCATCAGTATCTGCAACACAGCAACAAATGATCTTAATATTATGTGTTGTTTGTTTCAGAAGGAAGAAACATTTTGAGGGGCACTGGGATTGGGAACTGGGAAACCAGTTCTGGGCTATTGTACGCGGCATGTCCAATCGGCAAGCGCGGTCCACTCGAGTCCGGTTTCACCCTCGTGTGGCGCTGACCGTCCCGTCCCTTTCCGCTTGACCAATGGCAGGCCGTGTGACTGGACGGCGCCGTTGGCCAAACGGTCAAGCCAATGTATTCGCTACAAGCTACAAGTCGCACGACTAGAATTTCACCTGACCACCAATTGATTGACCTTTCGCAAGCCAAGGTTACACACCGCCAAAAAGGGTCTGTGACTCTATGTTTAACTGTTTAACGGTCAACTGGGCACTGCGCTTGCACTTCACAAGATGCAATTACTCCACGGAGTCCAATGGAAATGCCATAACGAGGGGTTGCACATGGCCAGAGAAAAGGGTTTTGTTTGGTTGTTGGTCCATTATTCAGTGCCCAGCGCGCATGCTGCGTGCAACCACGCACCTGGACGGAGACGAAAGGAAAAAAACACCAATGGCGGACACGGGGACAATGCAAACCCCTTTTCTCGTGTGTTCAATTGACTGTGACTGGACGTTGTGTTGTTTTTCCTTGAATCTATTGGGTCTGCGTTCGTACGCAATAAGTAATGGAGCAGGAGCACAATTGGCAATTTCTCTAGCTGGGCGGTGTGCAGTGTTATCTTTTTGGTTATGTTATGCATTGCCACATTGCAGAGGGTGGTGTGGAAATATCTCGTTGCGTTGCAAATTGCCCCACCGCAGACAATATCCAGAGCGCAGATATCAATAACATATACATATAAATCGAAAATCAGTCAGCGAATGGGAATGGAATGGAATGTGGGAGATCACGTGATCACGTCTCGGCAACAACGCTTGCCTTCTGGTCTTGATTTGGAAAGACGAAAGATTGGGATGGGCCGGCGGGCAACCACTCGGTGATCGCGTTAGCGCCACACAGTCCCACAGTCGTCTGTCCCCTAATCAGATAATCCAGTTGTTTTGGACTGTAGTTTTTTCGGTGTCTACCGAAAGCACCAAAAGGTTGGTGGGTTGGTCAGTAATCGAATCACCTTCTGCGCCTTGAGCCACTGTGCGAGTTGTCACTTGTCACACGGGCCACACGGCGCAAACATGTTTCCTAACCTCATTAATTTCCTTCCACTGCTTTTACTCTTCCAGCTCCACCACGGCTTGTTTCATGTTTGTTTTACTCATCTTGCGACGCCCGCGAGAAATGGAAAAGTTTGCCCGTTTGCCACTTCCAGAAGACTTCCACTTCCAATCAAACTATATTCCCATGTTGGCCTGCTCCGATGTTTGATGTCAATTTACACTTGCACGCTTCATATTTAGCGCTCCCCCTGTATATGATTACATTTATGCATTCAATCACTTGATCTGCCGACTGTATTCGGGAGATCAGTCACGCCCCTGCTTTTATTGGCATTTTCGGAGGTCGGGGGGGGGCCCCCGCTATCCGCAGCCCGAGGATCCGCCGGAATAACATAAAATATTACAACACATGTCGCTAAATAATAATCCCGGCATCTCGGGCACAGAGCGGTGGAGGGTTATCGTCAAACCCAAACTCCGAAGTGGTGGCCGAATATGGGGGATCGATATCGGCCGCATCCACAACCACAGGCAATAAATATTTTTAATTGCGTCCCTGCGCATATATACAGTGCGTCCAATATAACCAACGGAAAAAAAAACACCAAACCATCGCCCTGAGCAATTAAGTCCAGATGCGATAATTTCACACAAAATGTGTCTTCTGTGGCACAAGGCCACTTGATTAGAAATAGCCCTTATTTGCGGGGGTGGCGACGGTGGCGGCGAAACAGTTAGCTACACTGCTGATTAACTCGTAACGGGGAGTTCTTTGCGGGCCATCGGCAGTCGGCAATTTCCACACACCACACACCACTCGAGCACTTATTTTATTGGCGGCTCTTAAGCCAGCGCCGTCGCCGCCGCCGTGATAAATGTGATAAACGGCGGCGCAGGTCGTGACACAAACTGCGCCGCCCCCCCCACCCCACTTACCCGCACTCGAATCAATTTATTCCGATTGGAATGCGCCGGGAATTCCCATGCTCCCCCGCCGAAAGGATAATAAACGAAAACGAAATGATAACAGGCGGGAGTTTATCAAAAAATAAACAACAACAACCGCTGCTGGCGCATAATGCACGAGGCAGTCGAGTGCAAGAGTTTGAGAGGTGGGATATGAAGTACAAAAGTACAATTCTTAAAAGTTTCTCGAAACATTTTGTTTTTTTGCCTATTTCATTGTTTCTGTGCAATTGTTAACTTTGAAATTGTGTACAACTCTTTCTTGAAATGATCCTTATTGAATGCCAAAAACACTACTTTCTGAAATA
>JARJDQ010008499.1:0-14970 GCA_030264215.1 Geostiba sp. GC000077 | reverse complement strand
CTTCTTATGCCGAAATGCCTTGTTCATTATGCATGAAATTATCTCTCCACGTTGCCGCCGTTGCCCTCTACGACTCTATGAGCGTGCACACAGCGCTTCATATGTTTTTAAGGCGATATAAAAAATTTACTGACGAAAAAATACATTAATATAGATATGCGTCGGAGCGGCAGAAATGTACGAATGGCGCGGTGCGGTCGCGGCCGCGGTTAGCGAATATTTCGCCTTTTTTCTCGGCCCGTACATATGCGATTTATACACCACGCATTTGGAAAGAAAAACGAAAAACAGGACGGCGAGGGACGAGCGAGAGTGGATGGCTCGGGGGGTAATCACGTTGGAAAATTGTTTTTTGATGTTTGCAAATTTGCGGAAATCTTAAACCGTTTTGCGTGTGTGCATCCATGCGGCTGTCGTTTTTTTGCGGCGGCGCGTTTTTTGTGTTTGCCTCCCAGTCCCAAGCCGCGACCCGTAAATATTCGCATCTACCATCCACGCCGTCGATTCACCCCGGCCGTAAGCCTTATCAATCAGCTCAACGGAATCCGGGCATTATCTTCTTCCTCATTTAGTCCTTTATGATAACGCCGCATGTCGGCGGCGGCGGCGGCTGACGGTTTGCCTAATCGATTCGGGTGTATCTTCAAAAAGTCGCCGACGCGCAGTGAATCGATGCGATGCGTCGCTCAAAATGCCCAACGTAAAATGTGGCTTTGTGCGCATTTATAATGATGTAATATCTATTCGAATTGGTGGATGATGGAGTTTTCTAATGTATTTAAGACGAGTCACGTTCGCCGAGATCCATTATATTCGTGGTGTGCGCGAGCGGCGCGGAATCTCGATCGATTGGGCTTTAAAAAGTATTTGATATGCGAAACGTCCACTGATTTTCCCATCCTATCACCTTTCGCGGCGCGCATTTGGTATTCATGCATACGTGGAAGGGCGGAAAATTGCCTGTTTATGCACTCGGCGTGTGTATGCGCAATGCGCTTTTTAACGTCGCCCATCGAAACGTTTATAACTTCATCGGCTTTTGCCTGGTTTAACATCCTTTTCACTGCCAATTCCTATGGAATCGCAGTGCTGAACAAATGTTGGAACAAACTTTATGCATGTAATTTATATTTGTGCAAATTGCGGCCAACGTTATGGGGTGGGGGGGACCGGGAAATATTAGTTTTGTGTAAAACAACGACATGATGTATCGCGATAATTACGAGATACAGACGGTGCTTAATGTCTGATGACTCCCACGCGCGCCGGAGAGAAACTCGTGAAAGGGTTGGAAAATGATTTAAGGACATTTTAGTGATGTCACTGTGCGACTGCAACTGCAGTTTGCACATTTCTCGAGCAGTCGAGCGCATATTCATTCTGCACAGCAGCCAGCAGTCAAAAACCTCACATTGTTTGTGGGAGATTGCCTCGACTGATAAATGCGCTTATATAGAGACTTAAGTAGCACTCTGAAGTTGTTTTTTTGCAAAATAAACGTGATTACTGCCAAAAAAGCAACGCACCCAACTTACCACATAACGGAACAACACCCAACAACTAAGAAAAGAAGCAAAAGAATACACAACGCAATTCCCCTCCTGCAGGAGGGTGAATGAAGCAAGGCTCAAGTCTCAAGTATTAAGTATTAAGTGTGCGGGAGCGTCGCGCATGCAGAGGCGAACGTATTTATTTCATGGTCTGCTATTTCCTTCATTATCGGCCATTGTCGTCTGGGCGCAGCGCAAGAAGTCGGTCGCTCCGTACGTCCGTCGTCTCAGACTTCTTTTTTTGGGAACGTGCAATTTTATGCAAGAAGGTCTCGTTAAATTGCACTTAAAACACAATAAAAATTGAATTAATCGCGCACTGCGATCGCCGACGCTCGCATGCCTCAGCACTTTAATTATGCTTTCCTGTATTTGAAGAATACACCCTTAATTAATGCTTGCATCGAATTTCGCGGCTCCACAAAAAGACAACCGAAGAAAAACGATAAATATGTTTAAGCTTCAAGCTTTAAACTTTAAACAACAAGAGAACTTTACAAGTTAATTCCATGCTGTCACACCTTTCAAATTGTCTTGACTATTCGCAGAAATGTATCAAAGGAAAGGTGAAACCTACAATTGCATGGTTTATAGAATATAAAGAATACGACTAACAATTAAAAGACGATTCTATCATTTTATTCATTTATAGATACTCCACCCTCCACCCTTGTTCCCGACTGAGCTTTGTAATTACGAACCCAGCACATATCAATGTTTTTAATTAACATATCGTACTTGCAATCTATAATGCAACAAAATGTTACCATACTTTTCTATTTCAGTGTGAGGGGAAGCATTATGCACTTTCAGAAGGGGGAGGGTTTCACTGGGGCACTGCATAAATAAGTAATTGAAAACTAAGAACGCAACAACCACAAATTCAATTCCATAGCAATTATCCATAGACTGTGACGGTCACACGTCGAAAATTCCACAACGCCTTCCACGAAAAATATTATTGGCACAATTCCGCAATAAACCCGTGGCGGGGGAATAAATTCGCACATTGAAATTGAAACGAAACGCCGCCGTCGCCGGATGCGTAATTGCGGTCTGGGGCTCGAAGACCCTTTGCACGTTTTAATTTTAATCATGTTTTTCGCGGGCTGCAATCTGTAATTTGTGTTTTTGGGAATGGAACAGATTCGTTGCAGCGGCAAATTATTATTTTTATGTTGGCCAATAAATAATGACACTGGAAGTGCAACAACGCTTTAATCATGTTGGAAGCGTATTAAGTATTATGGTGTTTAATTACTTCAGTGTTTACATGTTAACATTCAGATTCAGGTATAATCCTGCAGTTTCAAAGTGCAGTGGTGCGCAGCGAGACGGCGGCGGCGGTTGGAAAAATATTGCGATTCATAAAAATTTTCATCGCAGCATTAAAATCCTCGCAGTCACGCTTCTAAATTGGTTTAAAATAATACATCCATTGACTCTCAATGACTTGAAATAATTACGACCAACTACATGGCATGTGCACGCGTGTTCACCACGAAGAGTGTTAACACGCTTCTTTTTGTTCTTTTTTTTAAGTGTATCATTTTTTGAATGCGGTCTGACTCACAACACTGAATTTATTGTATAACATCAATTCCTCCTCCCTCCTCCAATAACTACAATCTAACAGCCAACTGCGCACTATGCACTATAAACTTTTTGATACCGCAAGTGTTCATTACGTATTCAATAGTCAATGTGATAATGGAAGAGAATAAAAGTAGCGCACTTCGTGCCCGAAGGTTACCTCGAGCAATTGTGAAATGCGCAAATGCATATGATTAAACTGTTGGTGTTCTTTGTACGGATTCGTACAGTTGCATTGGGATGATGACTAACATCGCCGATAAGGTCTTATCAATATATCTTAAATATGAAACGAAGCGGGTGCCTTGCCAACTCAATGACAACGATTAACGACTTTGTATTTCGCATATGTTTTGTTGCGCACTAATTGCTATGCCAAGTGTACATTTATTCGATAAGATGACTCAGTTTTACTTAAAACATCGTGTGGCAGCGCGATTTACATTTTATGTTAACAATTTTTCTTTCGTGAAATTAACGCAAACACAACAAAAGAAATTGCTAACTAATTGCTATAATTTTATGAGTTGATGAACACAATGATTCATCTGCACAAATTTGAACTATTTATTAATTACCGGTGAATTAAGCTGAGTTTTGAGTAAAATACGATTTTGTGCCGGTGATGAATCATCGAAACTAAACGTCTTTGTTCGGTAATTTGCGTTTTGTTGAAATTAATTCGACGTTATCAGTTGGTGCAGTTGTCCTGCTGCCCTCCAGTGTTAATAAAACTAAGCACGTATAGTGCTGATAAATTTCAACTCTGTGCTTTTGTCCACGCACAACTGAATCGAACGCTATCATCGTTTGTGTAAATGATATACGTAAATAAAATAAACGCTTGCAGTGTGCAGTTGCGAGTTGTATATGTAAATGTGCCAAATGCGAAAGCACCTGAGTTTCCTGTGCAATTCGACCCACATCCGGTGCAGAGTGCACACGGTCGCCGCTGCCGTCTGCGAAGGCCATCGGGAAACCTTGCAGAAAATTAGCAAATTATAAAACGCTTCCACGACCTTATTATCAATTTGATAATGCGCCATGACCAGCAGCCCCGTCGCGTTGTGCAGTCTTGCGGAAAAGTTCATGCCAAATAAAACGCACATTACATTAAGAGCGCGACTGTTAAATCACCACGTGTGAAATCGTAAAAGGAGTAAATATTATATTAACTCAGAACTCAGGCAGCGCACCAGACGGATGCGATCTTCATCACGCCCGTTCGGCGCGCGTTTTATGATGATTAAAAGCGATTAATTATTCATGTTGCGCATGTTTATTACGAAAGTTTGCTGCGCTTCGTCTCTTTCAGCGGGGCGCGAAGGAAAAGGAACGTTTTATTTCCTTTTCCTTCGAATCGAAGTGTGAATCGAAGTCGCAACAACAAGTCGCAAGGATCAGAAGACAAACACTCGGCGCGCAATAAGATAAAGCGAATTTATTGAAAATACTAAAAAGTGTCGATATACCGATGTGATCAAAGCGCGCACAAAAGACCAAGAACTTTTTTGATTAAATTCACAGTTCACAGTTCTCACCCCTCCGGATATTTCTCTTGTCGCTTGCTGCAGGAGGCAGGACCACGTATATATGTAAAATATCTACACTACCTATACATATTGTCGTATCATGACTCGACTCGACTGTTGGCGCAAGAAGCGAAGCAATTTTTAATTAAAAATGTTTAATAGGAAAACATTTTCCACTTCAAAGGCATTCCCCATCGATGCGACTTCACCACTATTACGCGCATGGAGAGGAAAATGTAGTTTGCATTTTCCTGCCCTTGCCGCTACCCCTGTCCTCTTTTTGGTTGGCTGCTGCATATTGAATATTGAAAAATGAGTGCCGACTTTTCTCAGATAGAAAGAACTCCAACGTCGATTAATTAAATTACAAATTCTTTGAATTAAATAGAAACCTTTCTCAGGGCACCGAGCGAGGTATTTATTAATTTCAAAGACGTGCAAAATAAACAATACGGAGAGAAACATTCGTAACATTAAATTGCCTTTTTGTAAAAATGCAAAATGGGCGCAGCGCTGAAATGGAGGCATTAACTTCATTAGAAACTTCGCGATGGCAAGCAAAGCCGCAGCTCCTGGGTTTCGTGTAATAACATAGATTTTCTTCGATATTACTTTATTATTACGCTAACTACGAAAAAAACTATTAATTGCTTCGTCAGACGCAGGGCATGCGAGTGCGCGTCGCCGTCGTCGCGTCGGATACTGCCGCGGTTGGCAGCCACCACTATATTTAATGAAGTTTTAATGACCATAAGGGTGCACTCATCGTCTGTTCAAGGTAGTTCGAATATTCTTTACTTACAAGGTGATTCAATAAACCGCAAAAATGCCTATAGAGAATTCGCAATTTTTAATAATTTAATAATAAACTGATAAGTGAAAAAAAACCTGATGTTGTTACTTTTAATATTTTTATTTGGAAATGCCTCAAGGAGAAGAGTGATTTTTTTTAGATGTAGCACCTTGTGTATTGGGCAAACAAACCTTCAGTTGGTCCTCTTGCACCTCGGCTAAAGTAGTTCAATTAACACGTGTAGTTTTTCGACTTTACGGTGTAAAAAGACACCGACGATAAATGGAAAGACAACCTATGAAATACAGGGTGGACTAAAATTCGCGGAATAACGCCTGGGGACTTTGTAGTTTATGTTAGAAGCAAACGATAAACTTAATGCTAAAATACTGAGAAAGTCTTTTCCTTTGGCCGCACGTCCTCAAATTTTGTATTTTTAGGTTACAAATATGCATAATAATAAAAATATTTCTCATTGCTTTTTAAAAGAAAACTGACATCATTGAAGTGTTCGACTTTTACAATAATTGCTGGACAATGAAAAATAATTTTGTTATTATGCATATTTGTAACCTAAAAATTTAAAATTTGAGGACCTCGTGACTCGAAGACTTTCTCAGTATTTTGGTAATAAGATTATCGGTTATCTTTTGAGATAAACTACAAAGTTACCTGACTTTTACACCCAATTTTAGTTCACCCTGTATAACCAGTGAAGAGAGAAGCAGTCCTCATGATAAATAATGTGTTTCTTTACAGTTGGACTTATTAAATATGTTTCGCTATATCCCATGAATCCAATGAATGTGCGTAAATTTGTGGGTGCTCTGCGGGTTTGCGGCTTTGTTTTTACGACATCGCGACACTCTGAGTGAACTAAATATCACGCATATACACGCCGCAATAAACCACCATCGGGCACCAGCCATCAACTTCTTACATTGTACTACCGCGGCACACATTGTGTGCGATATTGCGTCGTGAATAATAACAAATCGACGCAAACACCATTCATCGCATCCGACGTCGAATATCCATCAAAAAGCAACGAACAGCACAAGGCACGCACGCACGCACAATGTTCAAATCCAAATTCCAATTCCCAATTTCAATCGCGCTCGTCTATTGTTTATTAATTTAGCACACGCTCAGTGCTGTAAGCTCCGTGAAATGCAGTTTCTAATGCTGGTCGGTGATCGGTTCCTCACGATCGAAGGCTGACAAGATGAGGTTGTGGAGACTTCATTAATATTCTCTGCGGCGTCGCTGCAACAGTTAGCGTCGAAAGAAAGAGCTGCAAAATACCTTCAGCTAATTAACTCAATTCAAAATTCAACGCAGCTGGACAAAAGTATTGAAATATCAAACAACTGCCGATATTTGAATATCAAATGATTAATGTGCTCTGTGCAGCATATGCACCGATAAACCGAGACAATGTATGCAAATTTATGACATCATCGCGCACGACAACATTTTGGACATAATCAATTATATCATCAACAAGTTTAGTGGAGGTTTGTAAAAACAGCAAGCGTTAATTGTAGTTGTAGAAAATGCAACACATCGAAAAAGACAATTTATTACTGGATGTGGCCATCACCGGTCATGGCTTTCACTGTACATTAGGTCGTAATGAATGATGTCGAATGGGTGATGGTGATGGCTGATGGGTGGATAAGAAATAAAAAGAAACCTAAAAAATAAACATCAACGTGTCGAATGTTCCGGGCAGCGAGGCAGCTTACCAATGCTTACAGAAGCTGTCCCTGTCCCCCCAGCTGGTCCATTTAATTGATATGCTAATTTCGGGCACATGCTTCTTCACCTGCCACCTCCGCCACCTTCCTTCCAATCCTCTACCTTTGCCATAGGGGTAGACGACAAAAAAAAGTCCGTTGGCACTGCGCTATCAGTAGAACACTTATAAACTGTTGTCAATACAGACTTCTCCCACCTATAGATGTACCGGGTGGGCTAAAATTCGCGGAAAAACACCAGGTAACTTTGTAGTTTATGTCAAACAAATTCGATATTCTTAATTACCAAAATGCTGAAAAGTCTTCACGAGATCCTCAAATTTTGAATTTTTAGGCTACAAATATGCATAATAACAAAATTCTTTTTCGTTGCACAACTGATGTTGTAAAAGTCGAACACTTCTGCGAAGTCAGTTTTTCTCTAAATAGCATCTAAATCATTTAAATTAATTCAATTCAAAGTTTTAAGGTGCTAAGCATTCTGGACAATGATAAAGAATTTTATAATTATGCATATTTGTAACCTAAAAATACCAAATTTGAAGACCTTCTGTGGCCAAACGAAGACTTATCTTATCATTTTGGTATTAATATTACAGTTTTAGCCCATTCTGTATATTTTGTTGGATCTTGATTAGTATGTTTAAATGCCGTTGATCATATGAACAATATCACGCGATATTGACATGAAGATGACTATGTCCAGGAGGTAGAGACATCCCTCAAACACCACCACACATTAGCCGATGTATCAAGCATATAAAACGTTAAATTTATGTACGACTGGTATAAAATTCATGTAGCACCAGTCGTTAATTTTATTACATCGCTACTAAAATGAGCATTAACAGAGTGCTAGATATGCGCAAACGGCAGCAGGAATGTCGTACGAAATTTTCACACATTTATTTATATTTTAACTTTATCGCACAAGCACGAGCCAACAGTCCCTGAAAAAAGGTGGAGAACATAGCCAGGAGCCACACTCAACAATATAATATCGAAAAGTAATACGTTAAAAATTTTATTTCAATGAAATTTGTCAAATAATATAATCATGAACAGATTATTCTAGTTCGGTATAATCGGTATGTTCGTGTTGGTTTTTAATTGTGAATGTGAGTGAATGTATATGGCCATAATGACAGTTTGCATTTTTGAGCTTATGGTGGAGAACTAAAAGTCGTAAACATTAAAAACAAATATGAATAATGCGAGCTGCAGAAATGTGAAAAGTAAAAATATAAATTAAATTTTATATGCGCGTTTAATACTCGTGTATTAACCATTCCGCGAGTGCAACGTTATGAATTTGAATATTTTATTTACAATTAGACTGCGGGGGCGCCCCTTGGAAATGAAAACGTGAAAATGGAATAAGTAAGTGTGGTGCCGTCGAAACTTCTATAAGCAAGCTTCGGTTGTATTTGTGCATTATGGAAATGCTTAGCGTTGCCAGCGTTCCTGGAAATTAGGTTTATTATTAAGCGTTTTTACTTGGTCCTGGGGAGCGGATGAAAGTTTACGGCCGTGCGGGCCGTGGTGGATGCGCAGTTATCACTGCCAGTGTCAGTGCCGGAGCGCACCGAGATGTGTTTATGTCCTCGGCGGCGGCGCTCGGGTCAGTGAAGTTGAAAAATTGTGCGCTGGCGAAATGTTGCAGATAATATTCATTTATGAGCGCATCCGTATGCCGGGTATAACTCAAAATGTCATCATCGTAAGTGCTCCATCATTAAGCCGCCTATCGTGACTCCGTGACTCGTCCTGGAACCAGAAATCTTACATATATCCTTGTAATACGTATATAGGCAGCATAAAGTCTGAAGAAGTATATTTCAATTATTCCACACGAAGAGAGGAAGCAGAAAAGAAAATGTGACTTGGGCTAGGTGGCTAGGACTAGGAAATCTATTTCTTTTGACGCAGACTTAGACCTACTTATCAAAAGATTACAGCATTATTATAATATACAATTATGGCCCCATTTATTATGTAGGCTGTAGGGTATATCAAGGAAACCGTGCGATGTTTCACTTTGTGAAAGCTGCCGTTCGGGTGTGGGTGCTTTATGAAATATAATACTCTTGAAGAAACCAAAGAAACTAGAGAAAAACGTCAATTTAAAAAAATCTGCTCCAACCGCTCGGATAATAATTGGTGAAATGAGTCGTGGCGCACACCATCTGGTAGACATCTTCTTTAACCAGTGGTATTATACTGTGGTATTATACTTGCGTTTTGTAAATGTTTAGCAGAACAAATCTGTAATATCCAGCTATCGTGATGCCGGTGATGCGCACGCACGCACGATGAGTTTTCAAGACGTCAATTAAACAATTTTCATAGTCGGACGCGGTAGAGATTAGAGAAGTTAATTAAGAGCAATTACAAACCGCGTTACACATATTAACGCATCGCGTTTCGCGTCTACATGCTTATGTAATAAATTCGTGTGTGCGCGGCGTATTTTTTAATGAATAATTTGTTTTGTTAAAAGATTGTAATAAGAGGTGCGAGTGTAAATATTTGTGTTTCCTTTAATTGTGCAACAAGTCGGCACCGATTGTAGCGCGGGCCGAAGCATGTGTACTCGCGAACGGATTATATTTTTAATGCTTAATTAATACACACGGGCGAATTTAATTAATTTCATATGCGCGGCAAGATGTTTAACTTCAATTGTCTTAAATCGTAATAATTATTAATGCGCGGCGTGCCCGGCGTGCGCATCACAGTCGGGCAGGCTTTATGATTATTAATGAAGCCGGCTGGATGGGTGTGTGCGCGTGCGCGTGTGTAATTTTCTAATTAGGTGTTGCTGTTGCTTGTTGGCGCACGCAGTCACCTTGAATCGGTTTTTGATCGACGCTCGGAACTCGCGCGGATTTAATTCCCACACCTGAGATAATAGATTGCGACAAATTATAGGTTTTAAATGTAAATCTCTATACCATCCTAATCAACCTGGATTCTTAGCAGGTCTCTAGCCCTTAGCAGCTGATAGACAGGTGAAAATACCTTCATCCTTCCCAAAAACCGTGGCAATGGTTATAGATATGCTTTGAAAGCTGTTACCTGTTTCACAGTACCTGTGCGATCGATTCGAGAAAAAAAAACCTCGACAATCTCATTTAGCTACAGGGTACTCCACTAAAAAACTCTACTATAATTTTGATCCTCTCATCCTCATTATCAATCAGAGTTGGACGTGTGTATTTCTATTCAGAATTTGTAGCCAGGTTTGCAGAAGATTTGAAGGGAGATGAGCTTAGCTAATTTGGGTTTTTGAAAGCCCTTTAAGCTACAAATTCATAAGCGTCAACGCGTCAGTGACGCCAGTGACGATAAAGGCGGCTTTACACTTGTAACAAATTTGTTACAGTTACATGTAATATTGATGGAACTAAGCCTCTGAAGGGGTTGCAACGAGGTGGATCCTAAACAGCGTCTTCTTGGCTATCCGAATCCGCAAAAAAAAATTTGGAAGAAGATCACGCGTTCGGAAAATATCCCTACTTCCAAGGTAACTTTGTTTATTTAATAAACGCAATAAAAATCTGTTAAGGAAATGATATTTTTTTCTTCGTCACATTACTGCAGTGGTTAAATACGTTTAAAACAACTGTGTTTTAAGACGCTGCGTTTAAAACGTTTAAAACAACCATCCATGTTCAAAACAATTTTGTTTTAAACGTTTTTAATGTTTTTTTTTTGTTTAAAAAGGAATAAATGTATCCAAAATTTATTAAAAAAACTTATTAAAAAAAAAACAGGAAAAATATATGAAGGAACAAAGCCTAAACGTTGTAAACGTAAAGAAAACACGTTTTAAACAAAAAAATAACACGTTTGAAACATTAAAACGTCTAGTCCAACATAGACATAATTTGGCACGGACACGAACTGTAATAATTATGAAAATTAAAACGTTTGTTTCGTTTTATAAAAAAAACATGTTTTATAACAACCCTGCATTTCTGACGTTACTAACGTTCTGATGCCCCTAGATCTAGTAATTTCTAAAACTGACGCGTTGACGCGCGCATCATGACGCGCCTATGTGTTCGTGCCTTTATCTGTGAAGCATGAGGCGAGTCGACTGCCAAAGCGAATAACGCCCTGTTGCTGGCACTTCTTTCGTTTGAGGGTTTGAGCATTTTCGCTCGTGCACACGCCGACCGCAGCATGTGCGTCGGGTCGACGTAAGTCGGAACGAACTATCTGCTAATTTCTGTAATTTCGCCAATTTACAGCCTTCTGTCACGGTCATATTTCTGCACATGCTGCCTGCCAGCCGCACACACCGCCTTTCTCCATTCGTTCGATTTCAGCGCGCGACTGCGACGCCGAAACCATTAACGTGCCGATTGCATAATTGAACAGTTGTACACATGCGCACACGTACGGGCATTCAGGAGCAAACTGGCTGAACTCGTGAGGACAATAAGGCTACCGTAAAACACACTATCCGTCGCTTTTTATTGTACTTTATTGAACGCTCAATTCTCAATTCTCGATTTTCCTTCCTCTTCACAGCGCTGGCGTCTCCAACAGGAGTAAAGTGCCTCGAGAGTTCGAAACCGGGAGAAGAAAACATTTCTATGCCCTTATAAATATTACAATAAGTTTATAAATAAAGTAGTGCACTTTATTGTGTGGCTTCCTGCCACCTCCTAATGCTTTCTAATTTTCTATAGAGGCAAGAAACCCTTCAATAAGACTTCAGTCTTCACCTCTTCACTTAATTCACATACGTTCGCATACGCATACAAAGAATACCTTTTGGTATTATTATGCGTCTATATAAAGGGTCTTTAATGCCATTCTCTGCATTACTTTTTAAGACACATAAATAACTACGGCACGATTTTAAGTGCGCCGGTGTTGCACTAAAAGTTACAAAATATAGCAGCATAAATTAACAAAATAACTATTAAAGCACGCAAAGCGCATTTAATGGCCTACAGCATAATACCGGAAAACCGCCCCCCAAAACCGAAACTATATTATACGCCCATGGTCGGTGGTCGAGTGGAGGACGTAGGTCGCGGGTCGGGGGTCGTCGCGTATGAACGTGTCCTTTCTAAATAATACATTTTTATTGTCTCAGGAAGCTATAATAAGTGTGTACCGGTTTTCATTGCCTTGTGGAAATTACTAATTCATTACACAGTCATAAACATAAATTCCGAAATTTTCGAAATTTCAAGGAATATCTTTTGCAATGCGCATAAAATAATATGAAATGTCTGCCGGAATTTTAATGAAATTAATAACTGGACATGGACATTAAACTTGATCAGCAAATTGGTCATTGTTGTCGCAATGTCTCTACATTTTGAGTTTACGAGTTTACAACTTGCGGCCTAATTGATGCGATGTTTTCAACTTTTCAAGAATTAGTCCTGTCCATTGTCTGCAAGCTAGTTATGTTGTGCAAATAGCTTGATGGGAAGAGATGGTGAAAAATGCCCATATTCCGTAACAAAACGCGAAAAACGCGAAACGACGTGCATGTTTTACGATGGCATACATTCGACATTAAACAAGTCGGCAAGTCGGGCAGGCGGCAGTTAACATCATTTTTATCGTAATTAAATCTAAAAAATAATAATTCCTTATCTTATGTAAATAGAAAATGTACATGCAACGTATATCCATCACGCAGAAAGGAATTTAACTTAATATAAATATTATGTAGGTACTTTGATATGCGTGCATGCATTATTCATTAATCTCTTTAGCTAAACATCAAATTATTTAATAAAAGTCTTTCTATTACACGCGCGGATTAACAATGCCTTTGTAACGCCACTGCCACTGTAACGCTTCTTTTATTCTTGAATTCCAGATCTAGACAATACGCGGCGTTCTGTTCGATGAGAATAAATTAGAGATATCAATCGTGAAACGGAGTCAGCTCCGATGTGATAATTGAAATATTTTGTACTTACGATGTTGCATGAAATTGTACATTTGAATTAAATCTTTTGCGGTTGTGCGCAATGGCAAAGTTAACGGTCGCATATTATACGCGGTTATGAGTCATAAAAAAAGCATTTTCAAGCACATAGTAAATCTATACATAATTGTATTACGGCTCTGTGGGTGAGAATTAATTTCTCGCTGGCATTTTCGGAGGTTCGCATCGCGATGGAGTTGATTACACATTAGTTTCGAATTGAAATGTGACAAGTGCAGTGTGGGCGTGCGTGAAAATGTGGAGCAGTTTGATTCGCAGTGATTTTCTGCGTGTGCGTGCATTCAATTCAATTAAGTCGCGTTGGGCGCCGCGATAATGAAATAAAACGCGCATAATGCTAATTAATTGACATCGTGCGACGCGACGCAGCGGCCGCTTTAAAACGCGGAAAGTTTCAATTAGATGAAATTATATTGTGTATTTGGAGTATTTGCAAGGCAATATCCGATTTCGCTAATGCTGCTCACAGCGATAGAGAGATGACTGAAGGAGGAAGCAGCGGAGCTCACTTCAAACGATTCAATCCAATAACTATTTACTGGGCTCTTCATTTATTAGATACTATCCGCAAAACTGCGAAGGAGAGAGGATGATGTGGTTTGTTGTTGTCATGTTGCAGCATTGTCCTGAATTTCCATTTCGAAATAGTCTTTGCTATCACTGCCATCCATTATTCGTATTTAGCCCTCTTCAATGGTATTAAGTCAAAAAAGCAAGATCGCTAATTTTCCATGGAGATAATTGTAAATCGTTGACTTTATTTTAATGCCCCACATTATATTAAAAGCATTAAATATTCTCTGTTCGCCTTTTTCCATTGCGCCCGAGGAAAATTAACTTTAAAAATTTAATGCAGCGCTCCGCGCATGAAATGAATTTAGGCAAAATATAAACTGCCATGAAACTAGAGTTTCCCAAAAATGCGTTCGTTCCAAAATGGACGAATAAATCATAGCCTCGCAATTTTAGAACGAGACTTTTTTACATATTATGAGAGAGGATAAAATTATCTATCCAATGGTATTAGATTTAGGTGCGCGGAGAACTTAGTTTGAGAAATATACGGTGTAGAATTTGAAAAATCCATGGATGTTGCAACCAGTTACGGTGCCATGTGTTCGTTCCAAAAATGGACGATTAAATCATAGCCTCGCAACTTTAGAACGAGATTTTTTTACATATTATGAGAGAGGATAAAAGTGTCTATCCAATGGTATTAGATTTAGGTGCGCGGAGAACTTAGTTTGAAAAATATACGGTGTAGAATTTGAAAAATCCATGGATTTTGCAACCCGTTACAGTGCCATGCGTTCGTTCCAAAAATAGACGTTTAAATCATAGCCTCGCAATTTTAGAAGCAGATTTTTTTACATATTGTAAAAGAGGATAAAAATATCTATCCAGTGGTATTAGATGCAGGTGTGGGGAGAACTTAGTTTGCTAAACCCGTGTATTTAGACGGAATGTAGAATTTGGATTTTGCACCTAGTCACTGTGCAAAGCGTTCGTAAAATAATTTGACGATTAAAGCATAGCCAGGCAATTTTGGCAAGATATGTTTTCAGGTCAATTGAAAGAGAATGAAATTTCCAATCGAATGGTGTACGTTGTAGGTGCGATCGGAATTTCGGACCCTTAATATAGACCTTTTAATATCGTTAAAATCTGCCTAATCAAAAGTTTCAAAGTAATTTTTTCATAGCCACGCAAGTTTTTTTTCAAATATTTTGAAACTATGAGGAAGGTATTAGAAAAT
>JARJDQ010008497.1:0-11512 GCA_030264215.1 Geostiba sp. GC000077 | reverse complement strand
CCGGGTACAGGGGCTGCTCCTGAGGGGCGGTCATTCGAGCGCACGAGTCAATCGGATGCATTAAAATGCGATTGCCCTGCGCCTCCACCTACTTTTTCCCCAAAACGTGTCAAAGACAAGCATAACCTGAAATATTGGCTCACAGTTTGTACGCAAGTGTACATGCTTACAACAACAGAGGGCGTTACTTACTGTGAGTCCTGTGTGTGTGGGCGTGGCAAAACCATTAAAACAACTCGAAACTTGGATGTACCTTCCGGGATGATCCTTAGATGATGCCAAGATGATTGTTTCCGTTAGTTGCTGCTTTGTTAATGCCGGCACGCGTATGATGACTGAAACGATAACGACCGTGGGATGACGGCGGCTCGAGATGATAGCCGGCGCTCCACCCCCCGACCCCAACCCCGCCTGCGCGGCGGCATTAAATGAGTTCATTACGTATTCAAAGCGACAACACCACAGCGTCTTGTGTTGTTGCGCCCGAGGGCGCTCGGACCGTGGCGGCGGGGCGGCAGGAAAGGACGCGCGGCTTTCTCAAACATCAACTTCGCCAATTGCATTATTAATTTACAAAAGCGTCCCGGGCGCGCCCGGTGCATGACTGCATTAATGGTAATCGCCTTTGGCGGCAGGCGGCGGCAGGCGGCGGCAATGCGCAAAGTTTCGCCGCCCCCACCGACAATTAGCATCAAATTGATTACGATATTGAGATCACCTAACTGAACCAACTGGCAACGCTGTCAACTTTTTCGCAACACCACCTGAATATAGGCAACCAAGTATACTTTAACCTAACTTTTTATGTTTTATGTTTATTTCTGAATTAATCTTCGTGCCCGGAAAATATTTCTTGATTATTTTTGCTTGTTGTTGGTAACACTCGAATTGTCACAATCAGCTGCACTGCTTGAAGTCCTCCCCAAAGACAGGGGAAAATGAAAAAAGGGAAAAAGCACTTTCAAGAGATGAAAACACTCCAGGGACGGAATCACAATTAGGCTCGTCGCTCCGTGTGCTTCGGCGCCGGCAACGAGCGCCCGGAAACTCGAGAAAATTTGCATGAATATGCAATGCCTCGCCACTGTGTACCCGCCACACATTTTGCGCATTTTTTTGTATGTACCGAGGAGAGGCGGACTTTTTCAAATCGAATTTCGACCATAACAATATGCTGAATATTCGTTGCAGAGTGTCGTCCATCGGCCCCCATCTTATATGTGTGCACACTTGATTGTTTGCAATTTAGTGGCAGATGATACACAAACATTAATTAAGCGTCCAGTTTACCGAAAAAAGTGTAAAATTTCATCTACGTTGTCGCTGTTTGCAGAATTTCGATTCTGAGAGCCGTAGTGGAAAAAAATGCATGAATATTCATCCGGTGAAGTCGCCACCATCGCCACGCCAGCACGATGGTAGGCAACCCATTTTGCAAACCAAATTTCTTGATATTGAAATTCCGCCTGATACACTCTCGAATGGACACATTGACCATCAGAGTGAACTGCGATTATGAAGTGAATTCAAGAACGTTATTTATACTCAATCTCCATTTTGCGTCTATGTGTCGTGCAATTATTTAAATTAATGCGAATCCAATCGAACATTTAATTATTGCGCCGCGATGTGTTTAATTGTTTCTTGGTAGATTTTGATGTTGATTCTGCAAACGCCGACGGCTCTGGCGCACGCTTGCGCAAGTTGAAAGTGACACGCAACGAAATTAATGAGCGGCGCTTCTATGCGCTGACAGCCGCCACCGCCGCCGACGGGCATATCGACGCCGTTCGCAAATTAACCAGACGATTGAGATGGAAGGCCGGATGCGGGCGCCGTCAACATATTGCGCGCCATTCATTGCCGTCAAACACTATCATAGCATAAATCCATAAACATACATAACAGGAAACTGTAACTTTGAATACGCTATTCAACGATAGATGGCGCTTGATATCAAGATAAGACGGCAGTAAATGGGTGAGTTAAGTTATATGTTTTATTTGCGTTTGGCATTGCGCTGGAAAGGAGGAAACCTTGCTCCCCCGTCCCCCCAAAAAGGACCTTAATAGCTTTTCAATTATTGATCGGCGGCTTCTTGATGAATTCAACGCCGAATTCAATTGGCTTGATTAAATGCCGCGTGCTCTCCTTCCTCTCGGTGCGCGTCTTCTTCTTCTTCCTGCCGCTACACTTCCTCTCGCATTCACCAACCCACCCCTTGAAACATCCCCTCCTGCTGTGCGGCGGTGTTTCTGCTTCTTTGCGCCGCCGACGATGCGCCGCATTCGCAATTTGCCGCTAATAAATTCATCATTCAAATGTAAAAAATTAAAACACGAAATTCCACTTCCCACTTCCCTAACGTGGCCTAACGAAGTACAAGCACACCGTAATAATAATTTGTTAATTTTATTTCGCATTTTGTTGCGGTGCTTTGGTCCTTTACGAATCGGAACATTATTTAGCAAATAAACTGAATTTCTGAAGCGATTGCTTTGGACGCGTGTGTCAACGGTGTTTGCGGTTATAGGTAAGTTCGTATGTGGAAAGGACCAGACGAGCCGTCGCAGGCCGTCGGACGGCGGACAGCTTTGTGCCGGTGCCGTGCGTCCTGTTTGTCCTGCCGCTGAGATAAAAGACCGGCACGCAGTCGTCCTCCGCCGTCACGGCACGCCGAACTAGTCTATTTCCTTTCGGGCTTTTTGATGTTTGCCAAACGCAAAGATTGGAAAAATAGACTTCTACCTTTGGGCATTTGGCTTACGCGACAACATACCTTTGCTTGAAGTACATCCTCTAGAAACGCAAAGAGTAAAAAGAGTTGATGGTAAAGACAAAAATAAATTTACAAAAGGATCGCTTTAACTTTCCATTAAATGCGTAGAGACGTTTACTAAGAGCCTTAAAAATATAAAACCTTTTTAAAAGTAGGTATAAGTTAATAAATAATTTGGCATTCGGCAGTTAATATCCCTTTATTTGCGGTAAAGATTGTTACGTTCTGAAAAGTTATTACGTTATGTTAATTTTACTAAAGCTTATTTCCTGAAAAACTTTATTCTTGTCAATCTCATGTGATGTCATTGGAGGTTAGAATTCTGTGGAGGCAGAAATTACAATAATTGTGATTTCTTAGAAATTCTGGAGATCTTCTATTGTTACGTTACACCTTCCTTATTTTCCATAAAATTTTCTTTTGTCGCTTCTCCAAGTAACACATTACTATCCCTCCAGAACTCTAACCTCTATTAGAATGTCCTTTAGATGACTTACAGCAGATACAATCACTTATATATTTAAAATTAAGAAATAGTAAATCAAGAGTAACTTATACGTTAATAAATATGTTTCGCTTATGCTCAGAGTAAATATTCTCTAGTGTCTATGAAGTCTATATGTACAGAAGATCAAATCCTGTGTTTTAACAAGCTCTTGCTGTTCAACCCTACACGTACGTCCTGACATGTTTTATCGGGTATTTGCAAACTTGTAAGCTCAGGAAACTTTGTAATCCAATAATGAATTGATGTAACCTGTCAAGCTCTCAAGTTTGAGGTGCCACACACCACACGAAGTTTAAAAAAAAGCAGGCGACGAGGCATGAGAACGTGATTTACTCAGGAAATAAGGATAGAACTAATTAAAATCAGTGGAGTTGGTACTTCAAGTGCATTACCGAAACAAAACTATAGGTGCTTAATACATTTAGGTTTCCTATACGAACTCACTATTGGAATCGGGATATCAAGTGCAATTCTAAAAAAGAAAATGTGGTTCTTCATGAAATATTACAGTTCTTAGATTTTTGCGTATTTTTTTAAGCTACTAAAGCTGCCGAGGTGGACAACATACATACATTGTGCATGGTTCATTTAAGGCTGCACATAAAAAGGGGGTTTATTCTACATTGAATTTAGAGTCTAAAATGTTCGACAACTTTGAGCTTAGTTGCCAAGCTATGGCATCTTTTAGGCTTTTTACCAACAACGTGATTCTTTTACTAAATGCCCAATATCTCAAAAATGAGAAAAAGTGCAATTATGAAATTAGCATTATTGGAAAGAGCGTGAAATTTCATTTAATTTGATATATTTCATGGTGCATATAAGATGCAACAACATTCAAATACATAGACACCGATCATTGGCAAGCGAAACAAAAATGTCTTTGGAATAAATAATTGGCAATTTGTAATTAGAAATTACTCATAAACTTACAAAATTGTGAAGTAAAATTTCATACCCTTTCCATCGATGCTCTTGAATATACAAAATGTTAATTCATTTCGTAAGCAACAAAAATATCACCAAAAATACTTTGGCAAAATGAAAATGTGGAGGCGCCGGGAGAATGTGTTTCTTCATTTGAAACTTTGTGCAAGTAGAAAACGCTCAAATTTTCCTACACTTTTAATATGTCAAAAAGCTACTATCAACGAACTAAATAATTCACACATCGCCTTTGGGGGAAATAGCACCACAATAAACTCTTTCTCCAGTACCTACTATTCAAAAGAAAATCGCAGAAAAATATTATAAGAGTAACATTTCACAATACTTTTTCTTTTTTTAGCCTATCACTTGAGAAGTAACTACTCTATTAATATTGCAAATTATACAAAAATAAAAATTGTGTAATGGGACTCTACACTAAACCAAATAACGCACCACTCTGCATCAACAGCACCACATTGCTAACAATCTTCCCCTTTGCGATACAATCTCACACTATCACGATATAATCATCGGAATGGTAGTAATTTAGTGACACATCTCGTCTCTGCGCATCTCATTGCGTGGTTGGGTCACGTGCGCGGGTTGCGCACATGTATCGCCATTCGCCATTCGGGCGGAGGCACCGGCGCTCGAAATTGGGTTTCGGGCGAGCGACAATGGCCAACGAGGCTGCGAAACGGCAGTGCGGGCGACATGATAAAGGTCACTTCCGGTCCTGTTCCCCCGCCGCCCGTGACCAGCAGCCAGCTCGGCCACTCTGAGAGCCCCATTTCCGTGCATATCTCGCTGCGCCCATCTTGATTGACGGCAATCCCTTCATGATTTAATTACGCTTCCTTTCGTACGCTGCTTCTTCTGCAGGCCTGCTGCCTAATACAGTGGGCAAAACTCCTATAGATTTAGTTAAATTTTCGATTATCGATTTGATTAAATCACTAAACAATTCAAGATGAAAGATGTAAATCAGATACAATAATATGGAGAATTGAATTTAAAATGGTGTCTATATAGCGGCCATTTTGAAATGTTGTTGGTCGATTCACTTCTGTATAAATTGGCAACGATTGGTGCTAATTGAAATTAACTGCGAGCGTTCGCATTGTTTTCCAGATAACAATGCTATAAGTGATGCGGCCGCATGGAAATTGGATGGAATTCTTCGAGCTTTCCAACTCGCCGTGAATGCGACCGACGCAGCGACTTTGTGCAATTGATTGGTAAGTTTTTGCATTTTTTCCTTCGCGCAAAATACCTCGCAATAAATTGAACTGCAATCTTCTCCTCAGTGGTTATTAAAAAGCCAAGTAAAGAGAAATAAAATAATTAGTATAAAAGCACCTTTCTTCAATCATTTACTTTTCTGAAGTATAAAATATCTTCACTTTCAATAAAATACAATATACTTCATTTGGAGGCGGTACATTAACATATGGAAGATTCCATAACCTATTATCCTGCCTACGTGTTGAAGGGCGCACAAAAGTATAAGGGAATATGGAAAAACGAAAAATATACGAAATGAATAAAAGCTTCTTTAGAGAACGCTTCATAATGCGCAAAATCTAAAAATATTCTCGCTGTAAACTTTTGGGAGGGTATAAGGTGAGGGAAAGAAATGCCACCGGAGGGAAGAAGACCCGAACTTAGGGAAAGTTAAAATTTCGGCTGTAATGTTTTACCGAACACTTAAAAGCGCCGAAGACACAAGTTTTAGCAGGACGGGACGCCCAGCTTGATGCTGGAAGGGAGGAAACTTGTAGTAAGCAAAATTAAGATAATGATTTCGAAGTGGCGAGAGCACACCGAATTTTATTTATGCTAAATCGTTCTATTTCTAGAGCGTTTTAAAAGCCACTCCACACCGTCATTTATTATCTGCGGTGATTTCAAGAAACTGAAATTATTGCATCGCCCTGTAGAATTCGCTTTGAATGGATTTACATCTGCAAATTGATAAAATTGCGCGCCGAGTGGTACCTCCATGAATAGAAGCAAGACAGGTGCATCCGATGTGAGCCGGTTGTGATAGTACTGAGCGATTGGGGGCGGCGGATCCGCCGTGAGGGTGGCACGGCGCGCAGCAGAGGGACCACGACGTGAGAGTGGCCCATTTTAAAATATAACACGATCCTCAATCGTTTTCTTTTATTCACTTTCCCAATGCTAGTCATTCACTCCCAGACAGGGGGTGGCATGCCGCCTCCCGCCCGCCTCCATCATCTCCCTACCATTTATTCCATTCAATGCGATGCAGACATGCACGGCATCGCACTATACATTTTTACATTTCAAGATTTGCGCATGATAGGTTAGTTAAACATAACCTCAAATCGCAGAGTCGCAGCCTCCCTCATTGTTCATGCACATGTGACAGGATAATTTGCTCGAGTCGTTGGTTGCGTCCATGATATGATAATGGGAACTTGCGCGAAATTGTGGACGCCATTGCAGTTTATAATATTTTTCCAGGTTTTAGTGCTTCCTGGGGGGCCATACAATATGTCGTTAGCGTGCCGCCGCGATGGTAAACGATGTCGTCCGCGCTGGGTTTCGCTTTTTTCCATTCCAGCCCCCTGCTTCGCATTCGGCTGGTTACGTTCGCAGTTCATTATTGCGCAGGTACACGACGCGACCTTTGGCATCTTTGCACGGAATGGCCGCACTTGAATTCAAAATGGCCGCCGCAGGAATTCATAGAATTGATTCCAAATTTTAAACCCAAATTCCAACCCAACTTTACATTGCTCTGGCGACTAAAAATTGTTTGGGGGGAATTTTGATTTAACTTTCACTAAATAAGAGAAGAAGAAGAAGAAGAAGAAGGAAAAAAGGCAATTTCCCTGAGTGACAGGTGCGATGACCAAACCTAAATTCGCGCATGATTGAATATTTCATCTGTGGAGCTTGTGTTTATCTCTTGGTCCTGGACTCCCAGATAGAGCTGGCCGCTGGAGTGTAAAAATTTTTATGCTCGACTTTCGATCCGGACATCTTCCAATTGATATTTTGATGTGTGGAGTGCAATAACCTCACATGGCTCCTTCACATTCTGGATTTATTCATGCGCAACGCCACTGAGCTGATTTCTTTTTGTTTGACTGTATTATCATAAGGATACGAGCATTGAAATTTGTTAGGATTGTTAGGATGTTAGGTCAAAGGTGCAATTAGATTAGGTACGTAAAGTTTGAATATGCAGTATTGTGGAGTATGGAATGTTCTTCATTTTCCCTCATTTGCTTTATGGAGGCCCTCTTTTATTTTCGTTCGGCGCGTCTTTATTTTGCTTGGCGGCGACGGAGGCGGAGCGCATGGGGCGGTTGCGCTCTCATTTAATTATTGCACATCAAAGGCGAGAGAGGCGTCTTTGCTCAGCGCGTCACTGCGACTGTTTTAATTATACTCGAGTGGCTCGGGCAGAGGCGTGCGCTTTTTAATATCGCGCACATCGGCAACGTCGCCAACGTCGCCACTCACACGTCGTTTGACGCTGAAACACAAGTAACACAAGCATCGGTCTTTTTGAACAAACATGGAACCCAACAAAAACTATCGAAAAAATATCTAACAATATTCAGTAGTTCTATAATTAAATTCATGTTTTGTGCTTTTTTTTAAAGTACCTTCCCGGAGATATAGCATAGCAGAACCAAATAACCTTGACCTAAGAACGTTTTGGCGAACATGACAGCGAACAAGCAGCGAACGGCCAAGCGAACGGCGGCTCTGGCTGTGGTCAACTGTCATCTGTCAACTCCATCTGTTCTGTCTCTAGTCAGCTGTGCCACCTATGCAGTATGAGGTTAATTCGAGATGTTTTCCGTGTCTAGTTTATTTCAGCTTTGTACCACAATCAATCTTCGCCAAACTTGAACGATACCATCAGAAAGAGCATCATTTACCTTGCGATGTAGGCGCTGGGAGATAAATGTCTCCATTTGAAACTTTGTGAATTTTGCATGCTCAGATTTTTTAAGCATCTAGTATATTAAAAAGGAACTAACATCAACATAGTAAAAAATTAAGAGCAACATTTTAATACACAAATAAGTACTAATTCCATAAGAATTGTAATCTGACAAATAAAATTTAAATTAATTTTTTTTATAGAGCGACATCTCGTAGTAAAGTTCCGAACAACATTTGTAAGCAAAGCTACTGCCCAAGCATAATTTTGCAATTTTTATAGTTTTGCAAGTCATGGACAAAATATTATTTTCACATATTGGTGGATTAGTATCTTTTACACTGATGAAACTGTTACTTTGCAACTGCAACATAAAAACATAACCAAGCTCACCAAAACCATCACTGAATGAGTTCGTTGACTGTGGCAATCATGGAATGACTAAGCAATTGCACTTAGGGATCAAAGTATCAAGTTGGAATAGCTACAGAACAAAAATAGTGAATGCTAAGTTTAATTAATTATCAGTAGCGCCAACAGTGGCAGCAGAATGAAGTCAAGTGCATTCTGTGCAAACGGCAACATGGCGCAGGGGAATGGCAGCGGCAACATGTGCGACAGCAACATGTTAAATGAGAAATGCCAAATGACATTTTAAAACTTCTTCTGCTGGCGTTGATCTTTTGACCCCGCCCGGCTCTGGATACTTTCTGCGCGCGCTTAGCTTTTTGCAAGCCGGGGGTGTTTTTCGGATGGGTCGCACATGTGTGGAATGATGAAACGCCGCCACCGCTGCCCGCTGCCCAACTCGTTGCGAGGCAGGCGAAATTGCACAGATAGAAAACAGAAAAGTATGACTGGCCGAGTGACCGCCATCCGCCCCGGAGGCTGCGACGCGGGCGGCATTACAAGACGAATTGCTCCATTACATCTCCTCGCCCCCCCGCCAGTACAGCGGGCGATCATTGCTCGCGGATTACGTCCCATTTACTCCCACCAACATCACCCAGGTCGCAGCAAATCCAATTACGAAATAATTATCGCCCCATTTGACGGACACAGCAAAAAAAAACATAACTGCTAAAACTAGGATAGGTTATGGTTAGGTTACGGCACGGCTAGACCAGACCCACTTACTGTATATTATTTTCCGGGGCTGATGGGAAAAAGTTGAAGTTGAAGTTGAAGTTAATAACGATAATGACAAAGTTAAAGTCGTCATCTATCTATCTCCGGGGCAGCGTGGGGAAACTTTATGTGACGAAACACTGAACTTTCAAACTTCTAACCGAGTTAATGTAGAAGCATTTGTCGCGTTGTTTTTGCCCTGCCACCCCCACCACGAAAATAAAAGATAAACACGACATTCGTTTTTATCGACGCGCGACGTCTGCGGACTGCGGTCGTGCTTTGTTTTCGAAGCGGCCTGCGACGTTGCCTAGCGCTGGAGTGAGGTTAGGTTGCGCGCAAATTTTTATTGCGCGGCGTGCGCGTAATTATATGGCCGAGGCAATTTTCGAAATGACAGTAATGGGCGTCGTAAAATAAAAGAGGAATATAAGAACATTGCTGTCCTGGGCCGCAGTAAAGTAGAGTGAAGTGCAAGTTGAGCCTTGGCACTCCATGAGTGCTCTAGGACGAACAGGAAAAATAAGTTGGCGCTATCAAGGACTATCAAGAAAGTGGCATGTTTTACGAGCACGACACAGAGCTTGAATGGAGATTAATAAATTGACTTGATAATGAACTATTAAACTATGTTTTTGAGTGATTTGAACCAAAATTGTTGTTGGCTGTGTTGGGAATTTTAGGTTTTAGCTGACATATTTTATGCGCGCGAATGGCGGTCGTAAAATCGTTTTGTCCTGCATTTTTCTCTCCCGCTGCAAAAAGCGTATGTGCGAGGGGGATAATTTTGTTTTTATTTGTTTCGCGTTTACATTTTTAGATTTTCATATTTTGCGTGCCAGCCCCAGCATCGTAACGGTCCATAAAGCGACTTTGCGCGAATGCCAACAAAGCATTTTCGGAGGCGGCGACGGCGGCAGCGCCTTTTTTATGCCGCCGCGTCCGTGTCCTTTGAGTCGTGCCGGCGGTTGCGAGACACGCGGTGACATAAAACCTCTTGAGGAGATTTATTTCGCATTAAAAACAGTGTATCACAAGAAATTACCTCTTAAAATGGTAATTTTTATTTTCGAGATATTAAAAAGTTCCAATTTCATAATTTATTGCCATCAAATGCCACTGAATTCCTTTACAAATTAACCTAATCAAAAAAAGTCAACCAATGTTGACGCAGTTATACAATGTATTTTCGTGGATATATTGAAAGCTTCTCTTTTGGTATCATTCAGTACAGGTAGAAAATGTTTTTTATCGCAGTATAAATAGCGATCGTAAAATTAACGAGACTCGCACACAGTTTTCCCATTTTTGTCGCGGTACTTGCGATGAGAGCCACCCGGCACGAATATTAGTTATCCACTTAAACTACCCCTATGCGCACGCTCCAATACGCTGAAAATAATACGCGTGCATAAAATAATGTGTACATAATGTATTGCCACTCGTTCGCCAGCGATTCGTTGAATATTTCAAAAATGACGCCGCGCGACTACCTGCTGTGCTGTCGTATAACGATTATGAATGAATTTATGAGGCTTTCATGGTAAATTCATCCCTTGCAACAAGAAATGAGCGAAACAAGTATTTGAGATATTTTGCAGGAATTAATTTGTACTTTTGGTTAGCTTTCAATACTTGGCTGTCTCTGTTAACGATTTCTGGAATCTGCTCTCGTTTCCACCTTATTAGAGGGTAGAAAACGGCGAAACCTTTTTCACATACCACCCCGCAGCCACAGGACGAAGGTAAACACACATGTCCAATATGGCTAAACCCAAAATAATCAAACCATTTTCTCTAACAAGACAGATCGGCCGCTTTGCCAAATTCATCCAAAGTGGTCCACGCATCGAACGGAAGGAAAAACCAATAGAAGGGTTTTACCAGACGGTATCTTCAAATGGCAATGGGGCAGGGCTAAATAAACAAATTATAAATACAGGGTGTTTACTGTGTCTTTAGTTTATTGATCGATCTAGGTCTTGACTCTATATAATAATATTGGAGAAATTGCTTTTTAGGTAGAACTAATTCCTACAAAGACGGGGTTTGAATTCTTTTTAGTTCGTTGATAGTGCCTTTTTGACAAATGAAAAGTCTAGAAAAATCTGAACAAGCAAAACGCGTTTTTCTTCATGCACAAAGTTAAAATGATGAAATATATTCTTCACACGGCGCCTCCACCAGCATTTTACAGACGTCTTTTTGGTGATATATTTGTAAATTATGTAATAATTTT
>JARJDQ010008493.1:0-11502 GCA_030264215.1 Geostiba sp. GC000077 | reverse complement strand
CTGCTGAGGATCGGATCCTCAAACCACATATAATCCACCTCGGTTACCGGGTATAGTTGCTTTATGGGGAGAAAAGTCTTGGTCCCGAGGTGTCTCTATAATGCGGGATGCACTGTAATGGAATATTTGATCGGTCGAGAATAGGCCCCCTGAAGAGAGGTCGAGTTAGAATGTAATGGAGATTTTTTGATCGGCCTCCTGATCGTTCAGGAAAGAGGTCGTCCCCTGGTCCATCCGGAACGCTAACCAATCTTAGAATGGACTAAATATCACTAATGGTCATTTAGTAAGCAGCCGGGATAATTAAACAAACATTAGATATCAATGTCGAATGTAATGTCCCTTGTCGCTAACCGTAATATAATTTCGGGATAATCACTCGATGGCATCGGACAGACGTGCCACTTCTAGCTGGCGATGGCGTCTAGCAATGCAAAACGTTGGCGGAAAAATCCGCTCGGCGCTGAATTGAAAATGAAGATGAACGAGATGCGCCGAGGTAATGTATGACGGCGGTAACGACCACTCAGCGCCACAGTCAACACACACGTCGGGGCACTCTCGCCGGCGATTATTCATTCGCGCGCCGCGCTCGCGAAAAGTGAAAGAAAGGCACTTGTTCTTCGAGCGAGGTGAGCGCGCGATGCCAGCAATGGCTGAATGCATCGAGTACGAGGAAGTCATAATGTGCCGGGAGGATGCACGACGCCCGACTGGAGCCCATTCCCATTCCGCAGACATTCGATGCAAGCCGGCGACCGAGTGATGAATGCAAAGTCAAGGACTACATGAGCACGATGCACGTGATATTTCATTGAATCCTCCGCCAGCCCTCAGCGGCGACGCGGCAAAAAAAGGGGCCGCAGCTTTTTTCCGGCTGCGCCTCCACTTTGGTCCTTCGGGCCGTATTGTGCGCGTCGAATCTTGCCGCCCGTGCGAGGCGAGTCGAATCTAATGTTAAATTCAATACGTTTTACTTATTACAAACCATTTATAGCATCTTAAAGAAATCCACTTACGCGAGAGCCGGCCGCTGCTGATGGTACCTTACTTATTACTTAGTTAGTCCCTTTGTCCCCTATTTACGTCTAATACACGGAGTGCGCGCGTGCGCCTGTCGCATTTCTATGGAGTATGGATGTCCTCCTCGGCAGGCCGGCAGGTAATGTCCAGTTAGTCCTCGGTCCTCGCGGCCCCGACTTGGATTTTAATAACGCCCATTAGGAAGAGTTATCCGCAACTGTATGGAAGCTGTGACCGCGACCACACGCTTTAAATTTGCCAGCGTGGAGTAAACGAAATTCAAGAACTCAAGAAGCGACGCGATCTTTTATACTTTTAGATTGCTGACCAAATGCCGGTAATAGCGGGAAAGTAGGCTAGGCATTGCTATATCTTCGTAACAAGGCTATTATCACACCATTCCTCCACAACACGTTTGTATACGCTCCCAGCTGTTCATTTTTTTTCGTTTGAATGTTAAATTTAGACCGCAGAGACCGGAAATTAAATTCTCGACGAATGTACGCTAAATAATCCCGACGAGCGGTTTACACTCACGAGTTAATTTATTAAAATATACTTGTTCGGGGCAGCAAAGTGGTAAATTGGCACTTTAAGCGTCGATTCCAATTGATGGCTCGGTCATTAGGTGTCACGTGGAGCGTGTGTGTGCGTCAAGCGCGCGATTGCTTGTTGCATTGATCGGGGCCTGGATCGCAAGCCGGGAATCAAATCATCAAACCCACACACGCAACTTGTTTCGCAGTCACACGTGTCAGGCGGGATGTTTATAGCGACAGGAATCGCAAGTGAATAGCTTCAAGCATCAAGACGCCAGAGCCAGATTGAAGATAGTGGGTTGCAGATCTAGGAAAAGTGTCTAAAAATAAATCCAACGTACAATTATCGTTTTCGCAGTTCTCGCTGAATTGGAGCATAATGATGTACTCTGGTATGACGGTGTGAGTAACTGAAAACTGGTGGGCACAGTAGGGAGTAGGACAAGCAGCAGGGAGTGATCGAAAGTCGTCGTTTGCTTGCATAGAAACGACAAATGTGCTTATATGTCGATAAAAACGCGCTCTGCAAGAAGAGTAGCCGAGATCATCCCGAGATGTATGCAACCGATGCGACGCGACAGCATGTTTGCACGTCGCCCGAGCCTGTCGAGTGTGCGCGCGCACTGGAGCTACGCCATTAAATTATTAACAAGTCGACGGGCGCAATTATAGCGATGCGCTTAATTAAATTAAACAAAACGGCGCAGCTTAGTTTACACACAGCGCAAGTCCTGCGACTGTGAGCGGTGCAGTTCGTTAGCGCTTCAAGCGTTAAGAAAATGTTACTCTTCAAGAGTGACTTTACACAATGAGCCATGTAGTACAACACCAATCAAACGCATTCAAAATGTGCGTAAATATTTACGCTGCGTAAATTACCAGATGTCGCCGGCAAGGTGGCAGCATGCGCGCCGGGTAATTGAGATAATGAGCTGCGAAGAAGAAATTCCAATTGGCATCGTTTAGCTCGATCCGCTCCACAGGCGCCCAACATGAGCGAGTTTCTCGAGTTTCATCCCGGCTGGGCGCAAGGCGGCTTGTCGATTCCTAAAATTTAGTACACTCTGCCAGCAAAGGTAGCACCAGAGCCAGAAGTAGTTACAATTAGCGGCTCCCGCCAGCTTCTGAATTTCATTTCCAACTCATCGCATTATCCCATCACTGCAATCCAATCTTAGCCAGGCACGAAGCGCCATTTGGGGCAATTTGATGATTTTAAGCTCATTTATCAAAGTCACATTTCGCATTATCGAAATATCCATTGTTGAATCTCTCCAATTAACTAACCTTCATGATTTAACTACAATTTTTGAATTTTTGGAATAGATCCAATAGTGGGAAATTCTAGGATTTTGAATATTGACCTATATTGCATTAGCATTAGTTTTTAATATTGAACAAATATTGGCCTACAATTCTGAAAAAAATATTTGATTTTAACATTTTACCAATATTATTGAATTATTTTTAACAAACTGCTTGCAATATTTATGCAATATTTTCCAGAAAGGGATAGAGTGAGCATCCTCTTGAATAAAGGGCATGCGTGTACCAGAGCTCCGGTTCGTGTGCTAGCTCAAAAACTAATTGTAAGCGGATATAATAAAGCGGATGATAATTAACTTCTAATTTGTTAATGCGCATCCTTTCCGCTGTTGGTCGTGGCGCAAACTTTGCAGTTAGGGGGCTTAAATCACGCCAAAGAAAAACTCGCTCCGGCAAAAGCTCAAAGCTCGAGATGCGATGCGAGGCGCAGCTCGTGTGTCTTGCCTCGGCACTCCAGTCACAAGGCAAACTGACAGGTAACAAGCATGATCCAGACTAATTACGATCAAACGCACAGCGCACAGCCCCGTGGCAAGGAACGAAAGTGAACGTGACCGGCCGCAGCAGTTTATTGTATACGCCAGGATGGCAGGATGACATAAAGACACAATAAAACGCGCACTCATTAACGCCGCAATTAACGACGCGCGATTTTTAATTAACTCTCCTCGAATAGCAAAAAGTGTAGCGAGAAAAAGCATCGGAACTATACATCGTAATGGGTAATAAAACCAAAAGTACTGCAGCAGGCACAATTTGTAATTATTCCCCAAGTCATGTTTTAAGTACGTTTTTTAATATTTTTTTTTTAAGGAAAAACAAATTAACTTTCGATTGTGTTCTCCTGAACTGTTGTGCTATAGCCTCGTAGCGGTAATATGAGAGGGGGAAGACCGTTTCTTAAATTTTTATTTTGAATTAGCAAGGTTTCCTTATTTTAGAAATATTTTTTCCCGATTTTTTTAAGTTTCTTTTGAGCCCGTAAAAAATTGTTCAAGTTTGAATTTTTGCTGAAGCCACAGAAATGAGTGAGTATTGGTCTCGATTCTCAAAAACTTAAAAATTAATAACTCGAAGAATACATTTTTTAAAGATGTGCCATCTTTACTGAAAATCCTTTAAAAAATCACACTTTTTATAAACTTAAAAATCAGTAAGTCTTCCTCATCGAACGGCGAATTAGATAAACTGATAAAAGAAGGAGAAAAATTGGATCCTTCGGCAGACCAGTCAATCACCCTGTCGTTGCAATCGATTCAACTCCACTGCACAGTGTACAAGCATTCCAATCAAAGAAACATAACACAACAGGCAACAACATCAAATCAAAGTACAGGACGCCTGGCGGGATTCCTTGCCGGCATTCATTCAGCGAAGACCGCTCAGACCGCTCAGAGATATTATAAATATGCGGATGCATACATCGCGCACAGACCTCAACCTCAATGATCGACAATCACAACCAAAGAGTTATGGCTTCCTCCTTATAAGCTTGGTGTGTTCACTACTGCGCATGCGCATTGAATCGCTCGCTTTCACGTTCAATTACGTCGCGGATTAGGAGATGCCGATGAAAGAAGAAGTGAATCAATGCATCCATCTCCTCTTCATGCCAATGTGAACTCTCCACTACACTTTCCCAGATCTACACTTAAGTAAATACCAAAATTAAAGGGTCATTAATCACCAATTAAAAAAACCGGTTCGGAATGCGGTGGACGTGGAAAAATCGAATTGCTTTTCAGTTCGTAAATAGATTCATAAACAAGCAAATTTGTGCAATTCTCGCATGCCTTCTGCATTTTCCACCGTTATGACCGTTATTGCACTTTGTCGCTTTGGCCAGCAGCGCGGTTTATTACGAATATTACCTTGCTATTTGCGCTTTCACGAATTTTCCAGCTGCACGCGAAGCAATCCAGCTGAGTAATCACCGCTCAAAAAGTGGTCGGCGGTGATAGTAAAACGCCTCTTAATGATTTTTAACGATGCGCAATGTGTTTATCGAGGCGCATCTCGCGTTAACAAATGCTCGTCTAATGGACAAAAACTATCGCCGCCATGCATGTATGGATAATTTTCTAGCGGCCACATGTTGATTTACTGCTCCAACTAGCAACTACCGGCTTGCGATTAGTGACAACCTATCGTCAGGCTATGAATGAATTGGTATAATGAATGCAAAATTTTCAGCAAAATCGACTTCCAACATCCTAGGCAGAAAGAAACATGGAAAATTTATTTCAATATTTCAATCTGGTATACTATGCAAGAAATGACCAATATTTATTTACGAGAAATATAAAATATTTATTTCTTAGCATGCATTTTAATTTTTAATAGCTTACAAATAAAATTTTCATCGTAAATTAATATTGTTCAATATTAGTTATCTGGGTTGCCAACAATATTGTTGTGATATTAGATAAAGATAATACCAATAATTGATACATTCTATTACATTGCAATATTTCAATATTTCCAATATTTATTTACGAGAAGTATAAATAAAATATTTATTTCCTATTATTAATTTTAATAATTAGCAAATATTAATATTTTTTATATATTACAATATTAGTTACCAGGATAATACCAATACTGATACAATCTATTTCAGTATCTAGAGAATAATATTAGCCCAATATTATATTTCAAGGAATATGCAAAATATGACAAATATTTATTTACGAGAAATGTACGATATTTATTTTCTAGCATTAATTTTAATATTTGGGAAATATTAATATTTTTTCTTTAATCGTAAATTAATATTGTTAAATATTAGTTACCAGGTTGCCAACAATATTGGTGTGATATTAGATAATACCAATATTGATCCAATCTATTTCACTATTTAGAAAATCATAGCCCAATATTATTTTTCAATATTATTCAATATTGATATCCAATATTGAATTTCTGTCTGGGAATCTGGGATGCACTCAAAAACGCTCTCGTTCTCGTTCCCGATCTCATGCACGAAGCAGCAGGCCGTATAATTGCGCGAGGTCGTAACAAGTGTGCACAGCTGTGCCAGAGTTGCATACGCGCGCGTCTTCGGCGAACACACATCGCGCGCATACAAGACATCCTCCCAAACACATTCCGCGCACGCTTCCTTTATTGTTGCGCATGGTGATGCATAGTTGAAATTATCCGCAGGGAAAAAAGGCGCTCGCGAGAAGAGTTGCTTAGCGGCGGCGAGTGCGCGTCTCTTCTCGGTAATCGCAGTCGAGGCTTCGGCTTTCGGCTTAAACGATTTGCGCAAAAGGCCCCGGCGAAGCGGATCCATAGTCCAAGGACCAGAGTTGAAGCCGTTGGAGCCATTGGATCCGATTACAAGCATCAGGAGCAAAAGAGGAAAAATTCGTTCCGCAAACGGCGGTTGTCAGCCGGTAATGGGATGGATGCAGCACATCAAAACTGTTTTGCGATTCCACGTATTATGCAATCTTTTTTTCTTGCCTAGTCGTCTCCGCCATTGTGCCGCACGCGCACAATTGTCCAGCCTGCATCCCTGCATCCCTGCCAGACCATCTGAATGCATTTTAATTTAAATGCTTCAAGTGGGAAACAATGTGCGATGACGCACCAGTGATTACAACGCGTGTCGTGCGGAATTTAACTTTTTCTCATTGGCGCTTAATTCGACGCCGCGATCGCCGTGAATGAAAGTCGCGCTTTCGCGCAGCAGTGCAGAAATAATTCAGCTAATTAGTTGGCGCTGAGAGGTGATGCGCTCGATGATGGTCAAAGCGCAACCGCAACGTCTTGCTTGAGTTGCAAGCAAAGCCCAACATGCGATTGAGCTGCTCCGCTTGGAAGAAGATGTACTTACATTATACGCGAGTGCAGAAACTGACCAGAGAGAAGCAACGGCAGATTACACCAGACACGGAAACACGTTAACCGTACCAATCTCTATCTCCAGCCAAAGACTTGCAAATACAACCACTGCTAATACGAGCACTAGCACTAAAAACATGTGGATGCATGGATGATTTATGCAGATATGCGCTCGCTGATGTTACCCCATCAATCTGGTCGTTTTGCCGATTAATAGTTTATTGCCATCGTGCAGGCGCACACAGCCTTCACCTTCATCCAAACCAAATATCACTTATTAAAGTTGACTTGGCTTCTGTTTCGCACTTGCGCTCATAAATTATGCGCTGCGTGACCATCGGTAATACCAGCTGATTACCGTAAGAGTAAGAAGCAGGGCCGGCAAAATTCGGCGCCAGCGCATAAAATTGCTTCATCTACCTTGTGCAAGATACGATCCTGGCGATCATCTTCATCTTCACGAAGATGTCAGCGTCAGCGACCACCATTTAATGTCGCATCGTCGCGTCCGCTCCGAACCTGTTGCCGAGCAAAACCCCAAGCACGGGGGAATTCGTATGCCGGCTTGCACACTTTAATTGCGAAACAAGTTCGAGGCACTTGCCGAGAAGCTCCGAGTGGCCGAGTTCAAGACACGCTGCTCGCGAGGCGCAAGCATTGCGTAATGTCTGCATTTAATATTGGCGTGTGGACAAATAATTAACGTCCAGGCATGTCCAGCCGAGCGGGGCCGTAGCGCAGGTTGCCACATCAGCGTCACTTGTCGCCAGACCCAGAACTGGCATATACACACTCGCCTGATCCCATAACCGAAAAAGAAGAACCGCGCGTAATATTGTAGGAAGTAATAACATTTTCGCGCATTTGCATTCGATTATAATGCGCGCCAGCGCCAGTGTAATGATAATAATTACACGATATTATTTTTAAATTAAACGCGACGTGCCTTCCTCCTTTTTGCGTTTGCTTTCATACCTGATTTACGAGTGCGCAGCGCGCCGGAAGGATGGGAAGGTGATTAACACCTTCGTTTTCGTTCGTTTATTTCCTCTCAGCGCGACGGCGATTTACATGCAATGCGACGCGCTAATTAATTGCGAATTGGAAGATGCTCGGGCGAGCGTTGTTTTATTGCGTAAATATTCTTTACGAGTGGCGCAGTAAAATCCTTAGATTCGTCTTATCCCACTTGTAAGGCGAAGGAATTAAAAGCGTGCGAAAAGCGAGTGTGACAAATCCAAGGATCCTAAAAGCGCATAAAACACAAGTGCACCGATCGGTAAAGCAGGGAACTGCAGCGCACCAGCTCAGTGGGGCGTATAATTCACGTTTTATTGCTATTTTATTTACAATGCCATCTACATTTTGCTTCCGAACACACATATACAACACTGAGGAAACATCATTTTACTTGCGCAAAGAAACGAAATTAATGAGACTCGTCCCGAGAGTTATTCTAATTTTGACATCTTTTGCATAGAATTAAACATTTTTAGATATTGAAAATTATTTTCCAATTTCGTCAATTAATGTTGTTAAATATTAGTTACCAGGTTGCCAACAAAATATTTATACAATATTAGTATGATTTCTTTTTCAAAATTAATATTATATAATATTATTTTTCAATATTACTTAATATTAGGGTTTCACCAAGCCAATAATATTGGTCTTGAGTATAATTCTAGATCTTGTATTTAAAAAAATTCAAGAAATCGATTTTATTATTATTCTCTATTTTATTATTATTCTTGGTCCTTCAATCATGTCTTGAAGAAAAAAATCTTGAAAATATTAATCTTGCAAAATCTTGACATAACTAATCTCGATCTTGAAAAAATTCTGCAAGAATTTGTCACTTCTTGTCTTGATCTCGATAGAAAATTTTGAATTTCTAGATTCTCATGAAACCCAACTCAATATTATTCCAATATTGAATTCCTTGAGTGCAAGCAAGAATACACCAAGTCTTCAACTTTACGTCCAGTCATTTTGTAATCGCTTTGCGCATGGTGTCGTGCCCTGTTTGTTCTAGCGCAATCAACAATTCGTGGACACGAAATAAATTCCGACGGCGGACGACGACGAACCCACGAGAGCGATGAGCGATGAGAAAGAACACTTTTACTTTTCCTGCATTTCAAGCAAAAGCACAAAACGAAGAGTGCTTCAGAGGACATTAACTTTTACATTCTCGCCGCGCACAAAGTAGAACAAAAAGTTTTATAAGTAATTTAATTTCCTAAAAATTCAACTTGACTTGCAACTTTAGCCTTGAGATCACAGACGAAGGAAAGAACAAAGGATTCCTCTCGATTCGAATTGTCCAAGCGTCCAACGTATCGAACCAAGTATTCCATCGCTAGTTTTTACGTATTCAACGTTTATTATTAAATTAAAATTCAATTAGTTTTTTGCGTTTTTCAACGTTTTTCGTGCCCACTGAAATGTCATTCTTCCGCGCCGCGCCATTCGTGCATAATGAATTGGCATTTATTTTCTTGCACGACGACGACACGAGTACACGACAATGCCATATTACATGTTAATAATGCGTTCGGTAATATGTCAATCACCATTATGCCATGGCAGTTGGCAACTTTGCACCCGTTGCCCGTGAAGCTCGACAAGAAATAGGTGACGCAAGTTTAAAGATTGGATTTCTTGCCACTTCTATGCAGCTTTGCTGGCAAAACGACACTTTGCAAAATCATGTCGTTGTGCACGTTGTTTCACGCCATGCTGCAATCTCCTAAAGCCTCTACGTCTACGCCACAGCCAATGAAGTATTAGATACCGATGTGAGATACTCGGTCCAAGAAAATGGTGCTGCACGACAAAGCGACTCGATAGCAAGTCGAGTGGAAAAGCAGGCGCCCTCAGGCGCTTCGAATTACACGATTTTCGATTGGCGGCGCTGCGGTCGCGAATTAAGTCCTTTTTGCAGAGATGCAATGCACAATGCAATAGATACCGATATACCTAGTGCAAACTGCCAACCCACCCGACCACGCTTCAGCCTCTTCAGCCGATCAAGCCAACAATCAATCACCTCTACCATTCCTGCCATCCCGCCAATATGTGGTTGCGTTGAGTACGTGTCCCGAGTCGCACCTTCCAACCAACGAACGGAATGCACACACATGAGAAAAGTGTGAATATAAAGTGTAAACTCGAAACTGTAAACGGGGCTTGGGATGAGTGGTGCCGGCTGAAAGCGTAAGTAATGAAGCGAAATCTTGCACGTTCGCGGCAAGCCAGAAAAAGCGTTAAATGAAAATGAAAATGAAAATATCCACACCTAAAACGTCGGCGAGCGCGCGCTGCATTATTACATCAACGAGGAAGCCAAGAGCCCCAGCGTTGGGAACCAAATATGCAAAGATGCACAGTCATAACAAGCAAAAACGAGATGACGACGACGCAGCAGGGCCTTGCATGCCGAGGCCCGAAGAGTAAAAGTCGCTGTTAATTGGTAATGAGGTCGTTAACACTCTTTAGCACACCAGCGCGGCGGCGCACCGCATCTTCCAGTCCTTCGTTCTCATTGACCTCCGGACGCGCGGCGTAGATTTCCATTTTCATCCATTTTCATCCGCGCGCAATAAAAAGGGCAACCGGGCAACATTTGAATGCGCGCCAACCCATACCAAGGCATGATGGACCGTGAAACAAGTCGCGCAGCAACAAACGCGCCGCCGCAGCGCCGCCCTTTTGCAACGCTTACCTGCGCACAGGTCGCGGCGGAATCGCAAATGCCCAAAAGAAGCGTGCATTATGAAGTATGACAATTGCTAATGTTAATGGGGCTAATGCCATGTAATGCGCAAGTCACTGAAACTGCGCGCCGCGCCGGAATTTATGCTTGCTTGCCGTCAAATAAATGCACACCATCCAAAGCTATGCAAATAGCCACCATAAACTATACGAAAATGCGGCGCAAAGTTTGTATGTAATTGCACAACTAATAGCAGCAGCCTGCAATCTTGTATAGAAAAATTATAAAACAATCCAAGCTATAGTCTCCAACTAGAAACACATTTTCCTTTCGCTTGATAATGCTTACAATTTTCAAAATTTAAAAATTGTATAACAGGGTTTCACAATAAGCCTTCACAAAAATGTTACCTTCAGTAATCAATATATCACCGCAAAGTAAAATTTCGATTCGAAAATAATGTTATAATATTGAAAATATTAAACAATTCAATATTGGTGGAATATTGGCATGATGTTTAAATTTAATACTTTTTGCAAAAATGTCAGCCTTTATTTGTTGAATATTAAAAACCAACATCAATGCTATAAATTGTAAGATTATTAATGCAATAAACCATTTTGATGTTGGTAGTATTCACTATAATAGCACAGTATTTAAATTTTTTTAATTATTAGACAATATACAGGGTGTCCCTGACCTACGGGATTCTTCGATTTTGGGTAGAAATACTAATAATATCAAAAAACTATTTAGATAAAAGTTATGCATACTTAAAATCTCCACAACTCTAAAATATTTTTAGATACACAGGGTGTTGCATAAAAAAGATACAGACAAAAATAACTTTTTTTTAAGTGGAATGGTATACTTTTGATATCAAATTCAAATGCACATTTTAAATAAAAACATATTTCCGTTGAAAGATTTTTCAATTCTCTTGATAGTTTTCATGATATTCATGAAGATATGAAAAAAATGTCAATTGCAAAGCATCCTAAAAAAATCATATCTCTTAAACGAAATAAGTCAAATGAATGCGATTTT
>JARJDQ010008480.1:0-10864 GCA_030264215.1 Geostiba sp. GC000077 | reverse complement strand
TCACCAACGACGTTTGCATCAATCTAACACATTTAATGTCATGTATATACAGGGTGATAATAAACTTTACAGAGCTTGGTGAGTGATAGAGGACATCAAAACAAGACGAAAAGTCCGATACACGAAGGTTCAATACTCAATGGTTCTCGAGATATATCTCTTTGAAACATTTTTTACAGCTTAAATTTTCTATGCATATTTATTCGTCAAACAACCAGATAACGCAATATCACATACAAAATTTAAGCTGTAAAATTTTTTTTATAGAAGTATATTTTGAGAACCATTGAGTATTGAACCTTCGTGTATCATACTTTGCGTCTTGTTTAGATGTCCTCTATCACTCACCAAGCTCTGTAAAGTTTATTTTATTAACACCCTGTCTTACGCCTTTAATTTACATGGGTTCATTTCATTTCGTAGATTATTCTACAACAAATTTAGAGTCTAAAATGTTTGACAACTATGCGCCGTTTGACCTCAGTTTTCAAGATATCGCCTTTTTAGATTTTTTCATCAACAATGTGATTTTTTTACTTAACGGCCAATAACTCAAAAATGAGAACAACCACAATTATGAAATTATCATCATTAGGAAGAGCGTGAAATTTTATTTTATTTGATATATTTTAGAGTGCATGTAAGATGCAACAACAATCAAATACGTACTCCTCATTGAAAAGAAAAACAATTTTATTTTGAAAAAATAATAGGCAATTTTCAATGAGTAATATCTCATAAACATATACGTAATCTTATTAAATCTTCATTGTGGTAAGTTGGGAAAGAGCATGCTCTTTCCAGTGATGCTATTGGATGTATAGAATGTTAACAAATTCATCACGTAATCAACAAATGTATCACCAAAGAAATATCCGATAAATGAAAATGATGGTGGAGGTGCCGGTGGAGGTGCCGGTTCTCAATTTTCTAGTGTGTCAACGAACTCAAAAATGTAAACCTCATCATCATTGTAGGAATTAGTTCCACACAAAAACCTATTTCTCGTGTACTATTAGTGAAGTCATCTAGTCATGTTGCATGTGAAATTGCATGTCAATTCATGCCATACAATTTGCAGTTCCAATTAATTATTTTAATCAATGCAAGTATTTGCTCTAAATAAATTTCATTTATGCTGACGCTCTTTCATGCCACTACTCATGTTATTTCATGAGCACAACATCAACATCAATGCACACATCCCTGCATTTCAACGTCTTTTTCGTTTTAACACTTTTCCAACATTTTTCTAGCCAAACATATTCCGCAGCATATCCCGAGTACATGTTACTTATGTTATCAGTCACTCATCTTAACGCCCAGCTGCTGCTTATTATCATGTATGCGTGCGTTCTCCAAACTGCAGTTGGTATGCAAAGTTGATGTTTTCCGAGCTGCATATCGACTTAATGTCAAAACTTGAGGAAACATTGCCGGATATACGGAACATCCAAAGGTAACATAAAACTAAACGCGAACACTGAACGCATTAAGGATTCACGCTCTGGCAAGAAACCACACCATCAAAACATAAAACTTTTAAATATCATTGTTTGCTCTCGCCACACTCTAGCTCTACGTGTAATAACTAATTACTGTCCAGAAAATAAATTGTAAATTCGATTCGCAGAACGCGTTGCGTGTGATGGACACGTTGATAAACTTTTATTCACATTTTGTTTTAATTGCTTTTTATGGATTTTTGTTGGCGCGTGAAATTTATGTTCGCACTCCCTAAAAAAAAAGGCGCGCTCGCGGCCGAGGAAAAAGTAACTCGACTAATTAAGCGCACTTGACATTGATTTATGCCCAGCCACGAAAATACTTTTAGACTCGCACAACGGCACAATTCGTGAAGCTCGCAAAAAATGGCACCTTTAATAACAACCCATTCAAAATTATCTTTTGCGCCGAAATCACTCCATTGCCTTCCTTGGAATAAACATAACTCATCGTTGGGTAATATCTAATTAGTATTAATGAACATCTGATTGTTGCAGGCTCTGCCGAGGTTCGTAGTGGCTCATTGTGCAAGGTTATGATCTTGTGTGAGGTGGGCTGAGGTTGGCTGAGGTTGAGGGATTTAGGGGTTCTCAGCTGCTTGGCGCAGTGCTTATCAGCGCATCCAAGCAAGCTCCCTAATTTATTTCGTTCGACTAAATTCCCATCCGATCGAGCCGATAATTATATGTAATCTATTACACACCACATACCCCTGACCGCAATCTAATCCATGCGAGAGTTAATCTTATTAAATGAATCTAATTATCAGTCGATAATTCGGCCTTCCACTCAATATCACCCCCAGGCACAATCAACGGCTATCCATAATGTAAAGTCTGAAATAACAGCAAAATTGTAATATGGCGCAGGCGTTAGAAATCATTTTATGCGCTACTCGTTCATAGATGGCATTGTTTGACAGAATGTGAAAATGATTGCTTTGTGTCGTAATGGAGTTGGAATGAAATTTCCAACCGAAATGTCGTGCGGTGCTAATACGCTTTGTTTCGCTGTTATTCGTATCTGTCGCCGGCAGTCGCGCCTGTAACAATCTGCGCACGGTTGGTTGCCTAGGTAATCGCGTATGCAGATTGCTATGGTTAATTCACGTGCGCGCCTGCTCGTAAAACAATCCGTAGCGCAATTTCGACACTATTGTCGAAAATGAACAAATTAACAATACGCACAATGCGCGCAATAAACTGGAAGTTTTTAGGTTAGGCAACAATAACAATAACATGTTTTTTCGGTTGCATACATTTGGGGCGGCGAGGGAATCGACGGAGCGTAGCACACGTCCAAGGGGTGTATCGGATTAATCCGTTCTCCAGCGAGCTTTTAACCTAATGCATCCTTCAAAGGATAAGAACTTTACGACTCCTTTTTCCCGATGCTCAGCCAAGCACTGAAACACGAACGAAACGCCGCGATGCTGAGTTTATGTGTGGTCATGTTCATGTACAAGCACACAACACACTCGCATGTTTTCCAGCTGCCCTGGCGGATACGGTCACCCGCACAAACAGTGCTCATCTTTTACTCAGCTTCAGTTCCTGTCTAGGATTTTTCCTCTTCTCCAGAAGGCATCGTGCTGCGAAGCGCATAAAACACAAGTTTGCTAACCTTTTGTTTGCGAGGCATAAATTTTCGTGGCAAACGATGGACCGAAAAAATATCGACCGTAGGCTATCGAAATTGCCAGAGAGCGAGAAGCAGAAGAGTTAGTTACTCTTATCGGCGGTCATAAACTACTCCGCATCGTAATTGACTCGAATAAACTCAAATAATTACGAAGAAAATTGCGGAAGGGAGCGGGTAATTTCCTGTCGCCTAGATTCAATTAATTGATGCACATTCCGCACATTACGTTAAATTGTAAAACTAAAAGTTTTAGTTGTGAAAAATAGAATCACTCCGAAAAATGAATGGTATCATTAGTGATGATATTCATTGCGGAGCAATAAACCATCAAGTCGATGATAAAGTGATAAAAATTAATGAACATTATTTTACGGTTTGCAACTTGGAGATGCGTTTTAATTAACTCGCTTTATGTGCGTCCTGATTTTATGGTGCTTTTAATTTTAAATGATGAAACTCAGAACGTGTAGCGTGTAGCGTCTAGCGCCATCTGCTATTAATTAGCTGGCAATATGCCATTTTGTGGCAAAAGTCTATACATTGTCAGATGGACATGAAAACTAAAGCTATTGAAAGTTTATGAAAGCAATCATACATGTCCCATGAAATTCGCTCCAAAACGATCATAAAACAAATTGATCGCAATCGTGCGTCGTGCGTATGAATCACAGCAACGAAATCAGAACATCTGCTTTCGAAGTGAACAATGGCGATGTTCGTTAAACTTTTGATAAAAGTTGAATTGGATCGACGATAAACGCGCACGAATCGCAAATATGCGCACAGACATGACTATATTGCAAGTTAAAAGTCACACAAGTCAGCGATGGTGGATGGAGTAATAGCGAATCGCGATCGCAGGCGACGCAGTTGCAAAATCAAATTGTAAAGCGCGAGGGGTTGAATCGTTGAATAAAATGCGAGTGCGCATAAAAACGCGTCATATCCATTTCCATTCGGCGTACGGCACAGCAGCATTGTAAATGCGTAGGTGTAAAGTGGCAGTGTATGGATGTAAGTGAGAAACGATTTGGATTCCGCATTGCAAATGGCGTTGTAATAATATGTTCGCAGTTCGCCTGTGTCTGTGTGTGCGAGTATGAATACAACTTCCATTATAAAACTTTCATATCGCTGTATGTACGCCGCATTCAAAGCCAGGGGGCAAAGGGAGGTGTACTGGGCGTGAAGGGGTGAGAGGATGGCAGACAGCAGGCGACATGCCCGACATGCCGCCATTGATCGCATTTTGGGTGATTTTTATGTGAATGCGAACGCATTTTGCATTTTCAGTCGGTTATATTGCAATGCTGTGAGTTGCTCACAGAAATTCTATTTTAATTTGCAGATTTACAATTTTCGATGCACAAGTATGCAACCCAATTCACAAATGCTGTAAAAACTAAAACAGTGGCAATTCAATGCTTTTCGCAATTGCTTAAGTTTCATCATTACGAATTGGCACTTCTTTCTCGAAATGGTCGACGATCATAGAAACTTCGATTATTTATCATTGCGATTGTAACGATTATCGCTGAGAGAAGTAGATAGTGCAAACGTGTTTGGATCGCATCCAATGACCCAGCAGCAAATACCCTGAATGAAAAAAATGTAATTTTATCAAATTACATTTCTTGGAATTTCTTATTCTTTGCGCTAGAGACGATCAAAGGCTGTGCAAGCAGTTTTCTCAATTTTACATGTCTCCGTATGTCTCCCACCTAATATTTGAATAGCGGGTAAACTCTTTCACATTTCACATTGTACATCATATCAAAGGAAATTCCTTTCTCGTTGAGGCGCGCCCAGCAGGGTCGCAGTTTCTCAGAGAAAAGCACAAGAACCATGTCGTGTCATTTTGCCACTAGCGCTTTCCCAGCTTGCTTGCAAAAAACGCACCGCACCTCAAATCAACAATCCGTTGCAAGATGTTAAAGAGGAAAAATACGCAAAGCTGACATGTCAAAGTTCAGTCAAAGTTCAATAGCTTTAAAATTGCATTTACTGCACTGGAAAATGAAACAAACGCCAAGTAGTGAAGGTAGAGAAATTTTCCGCTTTTTTTCACTCCAGCAGTAAAGAGTAAACTAAACAGACATTCCTTTGTGAAATGCGCACGATTCCTCTCGCGAACAATAAAACGCACCGACGCCAGGCACATATGCGAAGCAAAAAGCAAAAAAGCTTCGTTGGTTTCAGTCTGATTGAAACCCCTGCACAAAGTATTCACATAGTACGGTTTGTTTTAAACTTAAACTTTGAAAAATATACCAAATTTGCTACACATCTATTAAGAAATCGCTTCTTTTAGGTTCTTTTTTTAACAATAATGTAATTTTTTTTACTAAACACCTTTAACTCAAAAATAAGAACAGCCATTATTATGAAATTAGCATCATTGGGAAGAGCATGAAATTTTCTTTCATTTGATATATTTAACAGTGCATATAATATGCAGCAACAATCAAATACATACCACTCATTGGAAAGAAAAACAAAGTATATTGAAAAAATAATTGGCAATTTTCAATGAGCAATAACTCATAAACTTACATAATTGTGAAATTAGATTTTCATAGTGGTAAGTTGGCAAATTTCATGCCCTTTCCAGCTATGCTATGGCATGTATAAAATGTTAACAAAGTCATTACTTAATCAATAAATTTATCACCATAAACACGTCCGTAAAATGAAAATATAGGTGGAGGCGCCGGAAGAAGATGTGTTTCTCCATTTGAAACTTTGTGTAAGAAACAAACGGAGTTTGCATGCTCAGATTTCTCTAGACGATCAACAAACAAAAAATTCAAATCCCGACTTTGTGGGAATTAATTCCAACTAAAAACCTTTTTCGCCTGTACCTAGTATTAGTACAACTCAAGACCTCTCGCGAAAAATATGAAGAATGAAGACGAAAATCGAGATGCGTAGTTATGAATTTTAAAAAAATTTCCTTTTAATTGTTTGTTGAAGTCAACATATTCAGTTGGAATTTCAAACCCCTATCAGTTCAGTTTTAGACCAAGTAAGTATGTTGCGATTTTAAAAATTTTAATCACTTTCGAAAAGAAAAAAGGAGTAGTACTTGGGAAATCATGCAAAGTGCAAGAGGTATACTCATGTCATGCGGCAGCTGTGCGAAGTGTAAAGATTTAAAAATATGAAAACTAGTAAGAAAAGTACGCCTAGGGCTGCTCCCCCAAGGAGTCACCGCAGGGGAAAGCAGTGATCTGTGCTCGCACAATAAACTGAGGAACGACCCGAGTTCAAGTAGTTCGCAACACGTTTACAGACTTTAGAGGCGCGCATCATCTGTTCCATACCCTTTCATGCGCTAGCGCTTATCCTTTTCCCCTAGCCCTAGCAAGAGTATTATCCTCGATGCCCAATGTGTACTGCACTAGTGTGCGGTGTAAATGCACTGTAAGTTGAGAAGTTTTCCTATAAAAAAAAACCCAAGCCACGAACATAAAGCATGGACTGAGGTTGTTGTCGGCTAAATGGAAAAAAAAAGAAGAAGGAACACGTGCGTGTGCTGGTGCGTTATCGGCGGAAATAATAAAACCGGAAAATAATATTCTCCGCTCCTTTAATATCCGGATGTCAAAGGGAACGTAATTTCCCATTCGTTGCCATTCGGTAAGACGGCAAGATTCGAATTTGGTGGAAGGCATCCGGTATCGATTCGCCAAATTAATTATTTTTTGCGTTGTCGAAAATTGAAGGAAAATCTGGAACAACTGTGACCGCAAAGAAAATAAGACGATACTATTTTTACAGAACCTGAAGAAATGTGGAATTAAAATGAAGCGAAAGTAAACGAAGGTCGTGGAGAAAAATGAAGGAAATTCGGAAAAGATTTGACCATCTGGACACATAACCGCCCGTCTGATTTCTGTAGAAAAGAACGAAAGGAGAAAGCGGCGCAGGAAGGCAGGAAACATGTGATCCTGACGCGAGCGCAGAACGCCCGCCAAACCAATAAGATCCTATCGAGATCGAGCGATGTGGACGTAGGATGTGTGGTCAGTGGTCACCTCGCACGTCCGAATGGAAGGGTAACTAAACTTGGTGATGAAAAAAGCTGGGGTTTCATAAGGGGATTTTTGCTACTTATACCTAAGCTTATTCGCTTATCCTGGATCCACATATTGGATTAGATATTAATATCAACACCAGAATTGACCTTATCCAATTTAACATCTGTTCTGTATAGAAATACTGTGAAGTAAAAAAAATAATGGTAATGAAAGTTGTGAAGAATTGAAAGGCGCACAACTTTACTATACTGGGTGCGACATAAAGCAGATATTACAAAAAATAATAATTTTTTAAGTAGAAATACATCTTAATATCATTTCAAAAGTATATCAACCCATTAAAAAAAAAATATTATTTTTTTGTAATATCTGCTTTGTGTAGCACCCAGTATAGTAGAAAATCATTTTAAGTTGTGCGCCTCTAAATTCTACACAATTTTTTTAAATTCACAGTATTTCTATACAAAACAGAGGTTCGAATTTAACTTGGGAAACCCGGTATACTATTGTAACTGCCATCTACTGAGTGGATTTCTACAGAGCCAGTTTTCTGTGTGATTTTTACATAATATTAAAGAGACAAAATAAAGCTCCCAAACAAAATTAACAAAAAAAGGAAAAGTGCCTTGAAGCTCTTACCCTCATTTTCACACACCCTGTATAATAATGACCAATAACTACAAATATTTGCAGCTGTGGTTTTATCGTTGGTATGCATGTTTAAGTTGCATCGCACGCCAATAACGTAAATTGCCACCAACTAGAATTTATTGGTTCGTGTGATTTATGAGTGAAATTTTGGAAAATGGCAAAAACTCGGCACAGCTCTATTTCAACAAACAACCGGCCGGTATAACAAACAAATAAAGCGTGCGGCAGGCGAACCAAAAAAAAAGTAGCACAAATTTGCGATGCGCGCTGGCGCCAATGCAAAATTTGCCGCTGGGGGCGGGGGTGGAATGCAAAAAATGAAAAACGAGCGCACGAAAAGAAACGAAACGCACACAAAACACAGCGGCACAGCGCAGAGGCAGCTAATATAGAAATATGCGCGCATCATACAACCTATAAATTACCAGGGCATAATTTATATCGCTCAGCGTTTGTTGCAATTTTTCAGAGCTGCTGGAATAACATTTCCTCCGTCTGGCGCAACTTTTAAAATCATTCAAAATTGTGTAGTGCAATTTTTTTTTTGGTGGCAGCATTGTGTATAGGACTGGGACAATCATAATTTGCTATATCCCTATAACTTACAAAGATTATTAATTATGGCCAACGCTCACCTTGCTCACCGACCATCATAACTCGTTCACTTCGGGGCATTGTGCTGTGTGTTGCCTATTCATTACCCAGCCACGTCGGCGTCGTTCGCAGCCATATATTATCTTCCTGTGAAGAAGGTAACACCAGCGCTAACTATTTCCCTTCACCTGCTCGACATTCTCCTCATTTGCCATGCGTCTGGTTTCGAGGAGGGCGACTTGGTGAAGAATTTTGAGTGAGGTTGCTCCACTGCTTCATATCAGTTTACTTGCTGAACAACCCGCACCAGTTGTGTGTATTATGTAAATCCAAATTGGCTGGAAAGTTGAGCCGTGGGGGCGAAATTAATCATATCAGGGTTAGGCAGCCCAACTTACTTAGAAGGTTTCTTTAATTTTTCGCCTTTTTTTTGTGATTTGAGGAGCTTTTGACTTTTATGATTACGGGACAATTGAAATTTAAAAAACTCCCCTACCCTTGAAAAGCAGTCGTCGTCGCGAAAAAGTTTCGCCCCAAGGAGGTTTTGCAAGTTTAATTCCGCGAATGGCAAACTTGCGTATACATAATTCACGCATCCGGGGCAATATTTTAACCGGCAGCGCTCTTCACAGTCCCCCCATCCTCCCCCACACAAACTTTGTTCGTCGTCATCACACCATTCGCACCGCGCCGCCGCCTAATCCAAATTGACATGGACGTTTGCGCTATCGCGCATGCGTGGTAGACGGTGCGGCGGAGTTAGTTCTAATCTGATTTTCATGCAGCTATTAAACTTTCCACTTTGCACTTTGTCTTGGGTTTTCGTTTTCGCATTTCGCATGCAACCGCCAAACCGCACTCACCTCGGGAACATCTGTACGAATTTCGAAATTTCATCCGCCACCCCCACCTCGCGCCGGATGTCAGCTTGAATGCGCCGCGAAGTTGTGCGGTGGTAGTTTTTAGCTACGTATGCAAAACGGTTTCATAAACATCTGCCCATTTCACTTACAGTTTCTAAACTAATTTGCATAAAATGATTCTGTTTTCCAACACTCCAACCTTCTGCAATGTCATATTACACGATGGTTGGGCCAGCGTCAAGTCTAATCAAATCAGAAGTGTTATAACCATAATTACTCAAGAAGAAGTTGTAAAACTAGGCGAAGTGGGTTGACTTAAAAAGAAAATTCTTTCGAAAAAGCATTCACTTGAAAAATTTGGTATTCACCCTCGTGAAGATTGGATTCAGATTCAAGCGCACTTGACATGCCAACATGCCGCACAACAAGGATATTTATATCCTCGACATATTGACCTTTGTGCACCGGAAGTGTTCTTCCCGGGCACTTTGCTCGCCTCGGATTTATGCCTTTATGATCGACCCTTCGGCATTCGCCGCCGCCGCCGGTACTTCGCATGTCACCTCACGTCACTCTTCCACCGCCGGCACAAAACTCTACGCCACTCGTGCGTCGCATTTTTCCTGTCAATTTTGTTGATGGCCACCGATCGCAGTGATCCCGCGCTCGTCGTAAATGTGGCGCGACGCGCGCGAGATTTTACGACGACAAACGCGCGCGCTCGCGGAGAGAAAAGGTTCGCGATGCCGTTCAGGCTTCGGGGGACAAAACGTTTACGACAGACAGATAGACAGACATAAAGCGCGGCGAAAAGCCATGAAAAGCGACGCGCGAGACGGCGGGACGAGCGTCAGAAAAAGCAGCGCATATCAATCTCCAGCGATCGCATTTAATTTCCGCGTTTCGCGTGCGGTACGATGCGCCGCTTTAGTACCGTTTAGGGGCTTCATTATGTGGGCTGTTTGATTTTCATATTCAATTAACTGCGCGCCGATCACCGTTTTATTTTCAATTTATTATGTAATTTCCGTTGGAGGTCAACACGACACAAAAAAAATGATTCTGATATAGTTCATTACATACTTAAAGTGGAAAACACCGAATTACATTAGGAGCGAAATATTCACACGCGACGCGAGCGCAGCGAGCTTTCCACTTGAAGTATGTACTTTATCTGCGATTAATATTCTTTTATCTGCTCGCATAGTCGAAAACAATGTTTTCGAACCAATATGGTGGCTTTGAAAACAGTCCATTTCATATCAATTGAATTGAAAGTGTTTTCCACTTATATACCCTACATATATAAGTGGAAAACATGTTATGTATATAAATGGAAAACTCCTGTCGCAAGGCGGAAGACTGTCAAGCGTCAAACAGCTGTCATTGACATCAAAACCTCAAAATATTGTCGTATCTTGTATTATCGACTATGGTCGCAGATAAAGTACTGTACATACTACAAGTGGAAAACAGAATTACATGTAATTCGGTGTTTCCCACTTTAAGTATGTAATGAACTATTATCTGCTCCCAGTCGAAAACAATGCTTTCGAATCAACTTGGTGG
>JARJDQ010008472.1:0-19709 GCA_030264215.1 Geostiba sp. GC000077 | reverse complement strand
GTTCACCTTCCCAGGTTGGGAATTGCATGGGCGAAATAATTGGTCCTGTTTCAACAATTATAAAATTGCGAAACTAAGCGCAGAGGAAAATCTTATTTAATATTTAATCTCAAACAACGAAAGAAGCACGTTGGTAGCCCACCGGCGGTTTTCCCTTTGCGTTTGCGCGTGCACAGCTTTTCTTCCCCCTGCCTTGATGGTGTTTAGCCCACACTAAGGTGCGGAAGTCCTCGGAGACATAATTATACTTTAATTTCTCCAATTACTTCATTATTATTTCAGTCGCGGTTGGGCGAACGCCGCAAAACGTTTTTTTTTGCTCCTCTATTTTATTTTTATTTTTTTACTTTCATCGAGAACTGTGTGGTCATCATGACGATGAATAAAATGGAGAGGAAGGGCGGGTGGGAATGAATAAATGAAATTAATATTTTGCACTTCTCTCTGCGGGCGACGGGGCGAATGAAAACATTATGAGCGATGCGATGAATAATGATTACAATTGTTTTAACTCGGGCGGCATTTTTTTGCACTTGTAGCGTTTGTTTGGCCGATACGGCAGCGTGGCACGGACGTTTTGGATAAATTTGTATTTACTGAGCGCGCGCCACCGGAAAATGCGCTGCGAATGAGCGTATGCGATGTTTGCGTGTCGCGCGTGCTTTTTGTGGAGGCGCCGGGCACACATACACATCGGGGTATAATAAACGAGGCATGTTGGGTTGTTTTGTGTGACGGTACGCAGGCTCCCTGCCTGGTTTATGCAACGTGCGGTCGCAATGATGACAGTCTCAATTCTCCCCAGAAAAGCGGGGATATAATGAATTCGTTGCAATTCGTTATACGCATTTTTTTGGGGGGATTTGTTGATTTGTGAATGTGAATGTTATTTCGTGGAGACGCGACTGACGTCAGGTTTCCGGTCAGCCATCCATAATGCATTAGCGCAGGTTAATGGTGGTTTCAGGTAAACGTCAATCCGCGCGCTCGCGCCGCCCCCACCAGTGCATTTATAGTGTCGTGTTAGTGCCGGCGTCGCGACACGTCGACGGCGGCGTGACGTTATGCTCTTTCCGCATTCAATTATTTAATATCAGCGCATACAAACTGTTTCCGAATTTTCCTGAAACTGCCAGCAAAATCCAATCGAAGTTTTAATCGTTTCTGGGTCGACAAAAATTGTATCCCTTCCAAATGTCCACTAATCATTTTTGTATTCGGCTGTCAATGACTTGTGGTTGGTTGCTTCCTGATATCCAGCAGCGGTGATCTGTTTCAAACTTTGTTTCCACTCTCTGCTCTCTGCATCGTCATCTGACGTTGACACAGGATGAGGATGGCAGTCCAGTGCATTTACACCGATCGCCACTCAACGGGGCCTTAATTATTTAAATCGGCGCGACTCTGTACAGCCCAAAATGTCAGCGTCACTCTGTGAGGAAATTAATAAATATTCATACCGCCTCGCTCGCTTGACTCTCACTCCACTGCAAAATTCATGAACAACGAGCGGGCAAAAAATACATCCAGCGGCAAACTCGACGTAATGTTATTTTTGTGTGCATGTTCGCAAAATGTTGATTGGATTTGAATGGCATTTGGAAATTCCTGCTCTGACGAGCTGCCTGCCGACCAAAGCAACCAAAATCACATGGTTCTGCATCCTGCAGCATAATTCAATCATTCATTTATCGTTGTTCGTACGATTCGATTTGAGCCGCGGAGATGGATAAAATGGAAGCGAGATGTTTCTGACTTCTGAGGTAGCTGTCGATCATTCAACCACTTAAGTCAACCATCCATCAAGCGTAAGGGGATGCGGTTGGATGTTTCCCGGTCAACGTGCACTCTTAGAATCATCCATTACTTAGAAAATTCCTTCTCACCCAAAGTGTGGTTCATTTGTGATGGTATTTTACACAGCTGCAAACTCCTAGACGAGCGGTCATTTTAATAACGCTTCAATGGTTTCCGGAAGTACGAGATGGCGCTAATGGAATTGTCCTAAATTTTGCCGAATCTTTTCGGGAGGCTCACCTTTTTTCATGTATTTTTTTTTGGACATCCATCCCTTTTGTATGCCAACCGAACGGGAGGGAGAGGTTGGTGGTCGGTCGACGCGCGGGTTTCGGGATGACAGGTTACACACTCGGCTGCGCGCATGGCAGTTGAGTGGATGGATATTTTACGTATTTAAGGAAATTCAATTTTCCAACTTGCGCGCACATGCACGCCTTGGCATGGGGGTGGAGTGGCGTCTTATCTCGTCGCGAACATCGGCCTTGCCTCTTTTTCGGCGGCGGCGCGTCGAACCGACGTCGCAGCTGAGATTTTCGAATCCGGAAAGCAATCGGTGGTAGGCGCAATTTTAAAACGGGCGAAATTTCAATCCCAATCCAGTTTTATCGCCAAACGCAAAAATCGCTCTCGATATGTGCAATTTTTACATATTTACGAAATCACTGCGTCATTTCCAAGTTCCAATACGCGCGCACCGGAAACCTAATCAGCTTGAACATGCCCTGCAAGAGGTTGCGAACCGCGAATGTATTTCTAGAAAATGCAAATCTTCACCTTCCACCATCTTGACTTCCTCGGATATTGGAGCCCAGTTACTTGAACTGTGGAGCGCCGCGCCAGCCAGCAGGATGCATCCATAAAGAAGTCTAAATAATTTAATGCACACGAATCAGGAAAATGGTGGGATCCGGACCGGGAGATGGATGCAAGCGCCGAGACGCTGTGCGCCGTCGTAATATTAAAAATTAAGCGGCACCTTCTGCCTTTCTGTCATATTACATGTAGGCTTAGTTGTTGCTAAGGCGTGGCGTGGAGTAACGACGTACCTAAAACCTCCTCCCGCCTGGTGTGGGCCAGGGACTATAAAAGCTCCGGTTACGCTGTGTCGTCCTCGTTTCATATTCATTCGGCTTTGCTGACTTCAGTCTCCCAGAATTATTTAAAACATTTGATGATGTCATCACCGACATCGCGAGAAACAAGGAACCTAGGGACCTTTTTTATACGTGGAAAATTTACGATCGATGGCAATGTGACAGTGTGTGTGTGGAGTGGTAATGCTGAAATCAGTCAAGCGTTGGCACACGGCCAACAGGTTCACCTGAACCCTCTTTTAATATTTGCAATAATGAACCGATACACTCAGCAAACCCATTTTCCCTAAGCACACTTCACTAAGCACCGAGTATACTTCTTGTAATTCCATTGTTACGGACTGGGACTGGGTAGAGTAAACATTTTTGTTTGCCTCCCTCGATATCCCTGTTGGAAGAGGTTTTGGGATTGATTGTCGATGCTTGTTTGTGTCTACTTATTTCGGTTTCCCGCTGGTTATCCCTCTTCATTGTGCGACCCACTCCAACAAACTAGTTCATTACAACGCGAATCGTGTTCCTCCTGTTACAGAGTCTACTCCTCCAACCTCCAAGCTCCAACGTGTAGGTGTGGAATGGATCTTTTCTTTTGGGAGGGAGACTTTCGGTGTGCGTGCGCCTCTTTGCTTTCCTGTTTTCCATGCAGCACGTGTTCGGAATGATTATTGGTGCAGTCGACATCCTCTTCGCATATATTGAACGAGCGCGTGCTCTCCCCGTGACAATGCCCTCCAAACACTTGGGTGGAGGTTACTCTCAGAGCTTTAAGAATGCGTTTAATAAAGAAGCGCCAAGTGGGAAGAGTGCGCGTTCGCCTGTCACCACCCACCACGTGTTTTGCGCGCGACCTGGTCCTGCTCCTACATTTTTCCTGTTTGCTTCCGCTCTTCTGGAGAACCCTCCCGAGTAGAAGTAACAAAGTGGCCGTGGCACTCAGGAGAAGTTTGGGGCCTGCTATGATGTCGCCAGATGCTCGCCTTTCACGACGTTATGCGCGGCAATAAAAGAAGAAACGGCCCGGTCCTGCAGATGCAGATAAATTCGATGGGATGGGAGGGGGGCGGAAGGTCTGTGAGTTATTCGGAGAAGCACACCGGGAACACTGGGCGGATAATTTGGAGAAATGAGGAGAGCGGCGAAGGCTAATTCGGCTGTTAATGACGCGTCGGTTCGAATTAACCAAACCTAGTGTAAGTTATCGGTCACCCTTATTCCACTCTCGTCTTTAGCCAGCCAGCTCTGGCATGGAGTATGTTTCTATGAATATAAATCGTTGGGGTGGATCATCGATTTTTAAAACGTGGATTCATTAGTTTTAATTATCCACGTACACTATGTCTAACATTTCGTAGTGATTCTAGCACGCAGGAACATGTAGTCGCATGAGGGGGGAAGTTAAAGTTTAAAAATGCTGATGGAGAAAGCTCCCCAAGGTGTCAGGAACACAAATATCCCTGAAATTCACATTTTGGCAGGGTGTTTGGCTACACTTTGCGCATGCAGTTGCTCGGCAGTGTTATTGTTTATAATATCCCAAGGGGCGCAGATCCCTGCCGACTGGCGGGTAGGGGGAGGTGGCTGCCGCGGCGGCAGCACTATTGCTAAGTGCGCTCGCAACATGCATAATATATTAAAGAAGTTTCGCCCTTATGTAGTGTGGCGTGTCTTCCAGTTTCGGTGCAAAACACAAACATGGACCACGAACTTTTCCTCGATCCATTCCAAAGCGCACCATCCCTGTAATTATGACATATGGGCATTGGCAGAAGTACTCAACCGGAAGCTACTAGAAACGCACCTCGTGCAAAAAATATTCAATTCCTCAATCATTTATTTATATCTATATATGGGTGTATGAACTCAGTGAGCGGGAAACCAGCAGCAATTTTTCTTTTTTTCTACATCGGCCTCCCAACTTTGAGTGAGCGCCGTTCCGCGGTGTTGGAGCTTGGGGCAAAATATTGGTATCCCCATCATATCTACATTTAGGGTTCACTTCATAGGTTGGCTTGTGCTTCGGTGCCTGTTCCCTGTTGAGAGGGGGTTCGGTCGGTAAGGTGGTTTTGCGGGTTGCGTGCGGTCGGGCTTGTACCTTGCCGCCGCCGCGTGAGTAACTGCCAGTGCTGGCGGATCAATATGACCGCTTCTCTCTCGCTCGCCCAAATCCAACTTGATACCGCCGCTTCCACCTAACCACCACAAGACCTTAGAGGAGAGTGGGAAAAGTAAACGCAAACGTCGCGAAACCGAACCGCACACGGCACACCGAATGTCCCTGACTTCCCAAAGGTGATGGGCGGTTGGTGCGATTAGCATTACGTCCGAATTTTTGATTCTCCATCACGTCTTTGGGTTGGGTTGGGATGATGATGAATGGAGGAAACGTACGTTGACCACGCAACCACGCAACCACGCTCCACGTTCATTTCGAAGGGGATTCCCTTCCATGAATGATTAGCACCTGGAAGCCTGACATTCCATCCTTATCCTGCTTCACATGTGAGGCATTTTGGATATTTTTGAGGGGCGATAAGTTATTGCTTAACGCGTTAACCATCACACCACACTCATCCTCACTCTCTATCTGAAAACCAACGCGTGTTATAGAGAGCTTCCCTCCTCCACCGTATAAGAGGCCACAAATGTGCGGTGCGGATGGTTAATCGTTCGAAAGTAAAGAAGATTAGGTGGAAGTTATTCGATTGCGCCCCGCATCTACAAGGTGTTATAAAACCGGCAGCTGAAAACGCTACACTCGTTACAGTCTTGCAAAGTGTCCATTCAAGCACCAAAACGCCCAATATACGAACGTGTCGTTTAACCCCGCTTGCTTCCGTTTTTGCATGCCTTGGGAGAATCCTGGATTGGATAGCATATGGAATCGACCCGCTTGCCACCCAATCCTGACAGATAAAACAAATGGCGCGTGAGCAACAAATTATTTCGCATAATCGCTATCAATTTGTAATTTTCTGCCACATACCTCTTCCCCGGGTTCGTTTCCGGTTGGGACGAAGCACTTGCCAATACCTCTACCGGCTCTACTCCGGCATCCCCACCCTTGCATATTTGCACTGATATATTATTAGATGCCTAACGCGATTTCAACGTAGAAGATACAAGATTTGCTTCGCCGATAAACTCCGATGGCTTGGTGCCGAGATCGTTCAGGAATTCAAATTAAACTTGCGCGTAGCGGTAAACCGGGAGAATCTTTACAACCTGCGTAAGTTAAATCCTTGTAGGCGCACAAACAAATTGCGACCGTATAAGAAAAGCAGTCATTTCTATTGAAAAGTTTTTTGGGGCACCTGGGAATTTTTGACTTGGTAATTTAAGGCTTTCCTAGTGGCTGCCACTTTGGTAGTTTGTTTTTGATATTTTGCGGACGCCAGTGCAACGTTGTTGTTTCCAAGTATAAATTAAGATTTTCATCAACCGTGTGCACCTCCCATCGTATCTCACTGAAAAAGTAATATAAGTTTTAAAGTTTTCGAGTTGGAGAGTTGGACTCCGCTTAGTTTAGAAGACTTAGTCGACCGCAAACTTTATCGAAACCGTTTTATTGGCTGTTGCCTCGCCATCGAGACTGTAGGTCTAGATAGACATTGCAATATCAAGATGTCTAATGCAATAATTATAAAATCATTCCGTTGGGTTGGGTGATGCAAATTGAAATATTGGTATAAAATGCATTCATTTGTAAACAGGAGTGAAGTGTGTGCGTGATCACTTGAATTCTTCAATGTACGAGGGGGAAAATCACATTGCAGGGCAATTCAAAATATCCTGATATGTTTCCACCCAACAGCATACGGAACTCGCGAGCGTACAGTGTCAACGTGGTTCGCACCCCCGCTACCTTCCCTGGAGCATGCACACGTCTCCTGCATGTTTGCTCGGCGACACACTCCACTTTTTTCTCGTCGTCGTCCACTTGTCGGCCTCACGCCTCCACTCCTCATCATCTTCCCACTCGTCCTCCGTCGCAACCTGTAATCTACGTCCTACGACTAGCTTCGTTTTCAATAATTACGCCGCACAGTGAAACCTATATTCGTATAATTGGTATCCATTGCAGGACGCGGGGTAAAACGCAAACAGAGAACTTGTGCGTGTCATGTCGAACGTGATTGGTCTGCCAGCATTTTTGATTGGCTCTCTGGTCGGTTTCGCTTATTAATTAAAAAATAACCGAAACGCGTTCGGGATAAATAACGTCGACGACTCGACGTAGATGTGAAAATTGGTTTCGCGAATTTATGCGTTAGCCAAATCATGGAAATTCAATATTCCATCATGCCTCCGATACAAAATCCAATATATCACTGAAATTAAAAATCCAAGGGGGCATTAAACTCCGTCCTCCTCGGTGTGGTGCGGTATGGTGTGGAGAGGCAAGGGTTTGCATTGAGGAGATTCGCGACCATGTCGACGACGACGAAAACTTAAACTCTACGTGGAAAACTTTCCGCCGGGACAAAAGCGGGGCTCGAGTCTTGGAAAATGACATGCCCGTGCCGACGGGGGGACGACTTTAGCCCCAAAACTCGACGCGTCGCCGGGAGGCACTGCGGAGACGTGCTGCCGAACACAATCGGCGCCAAAAGCAAGTGCAAGTTTTGTGCGCTCGCCTTGTACACGCCTGAGATATATCGCTTTCATTAAACTTGTGCGCGGAGTGCAGGAGTCCCTCCAAAGAATACTTCGTCGCTGCCCCCGGGAAGAGGAGAAGAGTTTTGTATCGCGGAGGGCCCCTTGAATTTACTACTGCTTTCCCGAATTGCCGTACAACTACAAGTACAAGCGGCTGACGAGTTTTGGCTAATTTCACTGAACTTTGAAAAATCCAGCAAATCGCACGTTATGGATTTACGAGGAAGTTTATGCCCACTCAGCAAACTCCCGGAATAAAATTCATAAAGCTTCAGCTAAATGTTAAATGTACTGCGAAGTGAAATTGTATTTAGTTTTTTTTTGTGCTTATTCTTCGCATGTTACTCGTGGTTGGGAGCTTGTGGGAGCTTGGGGGTAGTTTTGCGTGGTGGGTCCGATCGCGTGCGTGCGGTCTGGGGGGGTTAAAACAATGGCATTTCCAAATTGCGATTGCCCATTCAGATAGGGCACGTTTTCCGTTCGCTCTTTGTGCGGCCGCACCGGCGCTTTGTACCACCCTCGGCGTAGCGCGCGCTTTGGTACAAAATTGAACTCCCACTCCCGGGGTAATAATGCGCCGCCACCGCGGCGGACCGCGATACGAAAGCCCTGACCGATACAAATTCGTATAGCATGTCTTCAGGTCTGACCCCCACAAATTCGCATTGCAAGCACAAAGCTGGTAAATAAAAATGGCGATTTTTAATAATATTGAAGGTAGGGGTTTGAATTGAATTCGGATTAAATATATGTTTGTGCGGCTAAGACGCGCTTTGTGTTTTCGACTCGGGGAGTCGAACATTCGACCGCAACTAGAGCCGATTGTTGACTGTGTACGCGCTGAACAAATTAATTAACGAATCAAAGTCAAAGCTCTGTGGAAGCTCGTCGAAGTGAAACGTAATGATACTTCGTTTTACCATGGGAAGCAATCACAATCATTCGATTGGTTGTTGCTGGCGGTTATAAGCAAAACCTCATCGTTTGTTTTTTTGTTGCAGGTTCGCACCCTCTTCGTCAGTGGTTTGCCAATGGATGCAAAACCGCGCGAATTGTACTTGTTATTCAGAGCTTACGAGGTACGTCTTGGAAGCAGGTAATGGGACAGTTTTAAAATATTGTGCTTTGGTAATTTGCAGGGATATGAAGGGTCCCTCTTGAAAGTCACCAGCAAGAATGGCAAAACAGCATCGGTAAGTCGGCGCGAGGTTTTGTGGACTGGGTGGAGATGTTGAATGACCATTTGATTTTCAGCCAGTGGGTTTCGTCACCTTCAACACGCGGGCAGGCGCCGAGGCGGCCAAGCAGGATTTGCAGGTGCGTACGCGGCCGGGTAAACCGCCAACTAGTCTCGCTAACAGAACCGTCGCATTTCGGCTTTGCTGATATCGGAATCGATAGGGGCGTGAAGGACTGACTCTAACGAGCGTTGATAAGCTATAGATCCCCTCTTTATATATAGCACCGGCACCAAACTAACACAGCACGTGTGCTGCCCACTCATCCCCCCCCCCCTTTTTTTATGATAACAATTAGGCGCCTGATCGCACCTGGTCGTGCTTCTATATTTTTGCTACTATGAGAGCACATCACTTATAACTATAAGCATTAAGTGATAACTGCTGCAAACTTTGGAAATGCATTCAATCTTGGATGACTTTCTAAGGTTTTCACAAACATAGTGCGTGTAGCTTCTTAGGCCCCTCTCAAAATCAACTGAAAATGGAAGCTCTAGGGCATTCTAATTGAGGTTAGAGACGTGGAGGGTAAGCAAACGTTGAGTTCAGAATTAGAATTATCTGGAGTGTTTTTGATTATTCTCATGAGACAGATGAACATATGGGAAAATACAAAACTGCTAATAAGACGTCCCAACTTTTTGTTTGGGACCCACGACTCTATCCTACAGTGACCTCGCAATAGAGTCGACTTGACTTCAGAATTAGATTGATCCTGTGAGAGTTTTTGATCATTCTCATGAGACAGAAGAAAATATGGGAAAATAGAAAAGGTTCTTCTACTAATAAGACGTCACAATAGAATATCTTTTAAGGAATTCGACTTGAGGTCAAAGTCGTGTTGATTTCATAATTAGATTTATCTTGAGGGTTTTTGATCATTCTCATGGGACAGAAGGAAATATGGGAAAATACAAAAGGTGCTTCTACTAATAGAACGTCACAATAGAATAACTTTTAAGAAATTCTAATTGAGGTCAAAGTCGTATTGATTTTAGAGTTAGTTTGATCTTGAGGGTTTTTGATCATTCTTAGGGAACAGAATTAAATATAGGAAAATACAAAAGGTTCTTCTACTAATAAGACATCACGACTTTTTTTTGGGATCCACGACTCTATCCCACATTGACGTCACAATAGATTGTCTTTTAAAGAATTCTAATTGAGGTTAGATTGATCTTGAGAGTGTTTGATCATTTTCATGAGACAGAAGAAAATATGAGAAAATACAAATGGTTCTTCTACTCATAGGACATCATAGGACTCTATCCCACAGTAACGTCACAATAGAATGCCTTTTAAGGTTAGCGGTTAGAGTAGTGTTGACTTCAGAATTAGATTGATCTTGGGAGTTTTTGATCATTCTCTTGAAACAGAGGAAGATGTGGGAAACAAATTGTTTCGTCACTTTAGATCTTAAGACTGTTCTAATGGGAGATGGGACGTCCCAATTTATTTCGGATCCACAACTCTAACCAACAACAACGTCACGATAGAATGTCTTATTAGAGGATCCACGTATCCATGACTCTAACCGACAATGACGTCACGATAGAATGCCTTATTAGAGGAACAATCACACCAAATCACTTTTTGTGGGCAATTTTGCAGCAGGGCGTACGGTTTGACCCCGACATGCCGCAGACCATCCGGCTGGAGTTTGCTAAAAGTAACACCAAGGTTAGCAAGCCCAAACAGCAAGCCGCTAACGCCGCCAACACGCACCCAACTCTGATGCACCCCCTCACCGGACGTAAGTACACACCAAATCTCTCTGTCTCTCTGAATCTATCTAACTTCAAACTCCTTCGCTACTCATCGTCACCACCAAACTCACGAACCCTTCTCTCTTTGCTCTCTCTCTCTTCTTGCTCTTTCTCTCTCCTGCTGGCAAATACCCGAAGTGCAGTGTTTCATACTTCAACCTAACCAAAGCTCAAAGCTTCCAAAACTCACACTCGATCGCCGGCGCCGGCGAGAGATGAATGTGTCACATACACGAAACTCACGATGGCTACCGCCATCCAATAAACACACCTAACTCCACTCGCCTTTGTTCACCACCACCACTAGGATGGACTAGCTCTTTCACCATAACCACCCCAATACAAGCAAATTAATAAAAAAACTTGGTTCTTGAGTCGAGTCGAATCATCGAACGAAAACACGGAAGTTGATAAGATCGGTCATGACCTCATGACGTAGTTGCTGGACTTTAAGAGTTGGTTAGGAAATGCTTTTGTGTGTTTTGACGCTTGATACATCTGCGCTCCAAGATGGCAACGATGTCCTTCATTCATGTCGTTATCTTCATTTCTCTATGTTGTGCTTGTTACCGCTAGCGGGCAAGGTTTGCGAGGAGCGATGCTGATGTTGTGGGTTCTCTGGGATTCTTGTAGATTTGGGCGCGCCCTTCTTCCCGGGAGGTCCAGAGCTGTGGCACCATCCGCTGGCGTATTCGGCGGCCGCCGCCGCCGAGCTGCCCGGCGCCCTGCAGCATGCGACCCTGGTGCATCCGGCGCTCCATCCGCAGGTGCCGGTACGTTCCTATCTTTGACTATCTTCGGCAACGGACAAAACACTGGACTCGCAGCTGCAGCAGGCCAATAACCAAGTCCATCATCACGTGAGTAGCACCCACATTGGCGAACGTATTTGTGTCACCTGTATACGTAACCATTTCGTGTGCCCGACAGCCATCGTTATCTCTGCCGCATCCGACCGCATTGACAGCAGCCTCCTTGCCGCACTTTCTGCCCAGTCCGGCGCTCGCCTCCCCCGTCGGCTCGTCGTCGTCGCAGCCGGGCGGCATGAGCAACCCGCCCTGCTCGACGCTGTTCGTCGCCAATCTGGGCCAGTTCGTATCCGAGCACGAGCTCAAAGAGATCTTCAGCAGGTAGGTGGTCCCCCCCATCGGCGCGCATAATCGACCAAATTGCTCCACGATCTGCATGTGGTTTGCACTCTTCTCTCACTAATATCACCAAGCGCCACCACGGATGATGACGGATGGTGTGAGAGCCACCCGTGCCTCGAAAGTAGTGCCCCCAAGTAGTACAGCCGCACTCACCGTATGCACACCGCCACCCTACACACACGATGTGGTTGTTTCTCTTGTTGCACAGCTTCCCCGGCTTCTGCCGCCTCCGCATGCACACCAAGGGTGGGTCGCCCGTCACCTTCGTGGAGTACCAGGACGTTCTCTGTGCGGCGCACGCGATGACATCGTTGCAGGGCTCATTCCTCCTCTCCTCCGATCGCGGCGCCATTCGCGTCGAGTTCGCCAAGAGCAAAATGGCGGCGGAGGTCTGTTGTTCACACACTCACACTCACCATCACGTTCACCAAATGTTGTCTTTGATTTGATTTACCCACCCACCTCACCTTGGATTGGTTCACACACACTCACCCGCCACTGGTGTACGACACGCTTGTTTTTTGGTTCTTTGGTTCGATTATTCCGTTTTGATTGATGTAAAAGGCTGTTAGTCGGAGGAACTTGGACGACCTTTGCGAATTTACGTTTTGCGTTTGTTTCTCCATTGTTTTTCAGCAGCTATGATTTGATGAAGTCGCACTAACGCTGAGACGTGACGTTTTTAGGGAACAAAAGGAGAGGAAAATGGACAATCTTAATTCTTATCTGCCCCTCAGTACCTGACAACGAACCACCGCCCAGATCGTGTCGAGTCACTGCTGAAGATCGCGGTGCGGTGGCGACATCTGCGAAAATGCCTTCTTTTTTCTGGTACACCGAACGCCGGCACAGTGAGGTTGTTGCAGCGATAGCCCAGCGGGGGAGTGATCGGGATGCTGGATGGGTTTGCTTTGATGTGTTGTTTCACAGCGAGTCCGTGATATATTTGATCTACAACCACAACCATACCAACCAAAACAAATAACACAAAGCGCATTGTTGTTGTAACCTGCAGGTAATTTATTCATATCAATCGAATTGCGGCGCAAAATCGTGCGCGTTCGATAAAAAAAACTACATAAAAGGTAAAAACAAAGTTTAACTGAAAGAAAATATGCGACAATTTGCATATAGCGTACGCGAAAATTTAATGTTTAAAATGAAGATGATAATTTTACACAATCTATATACACAATGACATACTTATATACTAAAAAAATATTTAATATTAGCTTGCTGCGCGTACGGTGAGCCAGCGTAATTATATATTGAGCATACGAAAGAAATGGAAAACACATTCAATTCAAATGATACTAAAAAAGAAAACGATGAAAATGAGAAACAAATTACAAAGATTGATAAAAGCTAAAACCAAAGGTGCCCTATATAAGTATATTAATTATTACCTAATTAATTAATTGATAAAATTATGGAATGAAATTTACGCAAATGAGATGAGAATCAGTTAAGTTTTAGAATGTATTCATTATTAGAAGTATTATCTATTTAATCGAGTACGCATGTAGTCAAGCCGACGGCGAACGTTTGTTATTAACACTTTTTATATTACTTAAATTAACCATATTTTAAATGTAATTTAATTTTAGTCGATTAATCTGCAATTGCAGTCGTGTCAGCCGTGTCTGGTCGTGGAAATCTGGATTTTCTCCATCGCACGCGACACGACTGGTAATGAAGTTTTCCTTTGGCAATTTCGATTCTATTCCTCTACGATTAAATATGAAGAATGAAGCAATAACGTTTGAAATACATAGGACAAAATGGGAAAAGACACAACACACCGATAACATACACATTCAACGATTCAACCAAGCTATATAGGCAAGCGTTTAATTAAACTAAAACTAAATACAGAGTAAAACAAGAATAAGAGTAAAAGCAAAACAATATTAATTATATATATATATGTCATGTTTGGTATTGTATTCATATGGAAAAAGACGCTGTTTCCTCATAGTATCGCTAAAGTAATCTATTTATATAAATGTGTATCGCGCGGAGGCGAAAATCGAAATCGTAGAGAATTAATTGCATCCGAGGCATCCCCGCTTGCTCGGCGGATCGGATGGCAGAGATATACTAAAGAAAATTAATTATTATAAAATAGAGTAAACTGAAACATATCAATCAATCTGTGTTACGCTATACCAAATATGCCTGAAGTTCGGAGTTTTGCGGAAGGTGGGAGGCTTCTGTTTCATACTTCAAAAAAATATATCGGAAAATCTACCTAATACAAATTGGCATCGGCTCTCTCTCTCAAATAGCTAGGCATTTCATTGCTCTTGCCCGAAAGAAAACATACCGCAAGTAAAATGCAAAATAAAGCATGAAGAAACGAGGAGAAAAAAAAACACTAAAGAAGAACACAAGAACAGTTTTATCAATTATAAAAGAAGCAACTCATGATGTGCGTACTGCACGCCATGATGTTCTATTTGACAACAAAGTATTTATCTCTATTAAATTATACACCATTTACACGTACTAAGTACTAAAATAACTATATTTAGATAGACGAGATAAACGACAACAAAACACAACCTATAACCGTTAATGCTAAATCAATACCAAAACTAACCAGCTGATTAAAAAGATTAACTACAAACGCAAATGTTACAACTACATGACTAGGGGATAAAATGCAGAAGCATACGATGGTTATAATAATATTAATAACGACAACATTTAATGCGAATTATTACAATTTTTTATTTCAATTTTGTAATTTTTAAATTTACTGAGTGGAAAATTATGGCAACTCTAACGTTTGATTAAGGAGCAAGAACATTTGCCGTCCCAGACATAATTTACTCTTAACATCAACACGTGTAACATTTAAGAGACAATCCGACGTTTAAATTGATTGATTGAAGCGGGTATACTAATAAGAAATGATTATAACAACATAATTTACAGGTTAAAACGAGAACCTAAGCTTAACAATTATGAAAGATAAGTTGTGAATAGGTTTATAGGTTTTACTGAACAGGACAGTGTATCAGAGTATTTCTAATTTTATGCAATGATCGTCATCATTGCACTTCAATTATGATTAATTAAGAGTTAAGAACATGCAGACCAAAGTTTTTTTTTAAAGTACCTAATATATTAACAACCTAAACTATATAATTGTATTATTTTATTGCGTAGCACTTTTTATGGCCGATTTCTAATCGGTTTTGTTTCGAATCAAACCAAACAATAAGTTTTAGCATTGTAGCGTCTAGCGTGTTATCGGTTAATGATGATGAGGATGTTTTATTAACTGCTAGGTTGTACTGAGTATCAGTATCTCTCGATCGCAAAGTATTATTCTAGTTTGTTGTACGAGTATTTGTTTCGTTTGCATCTTTATTTCGTATTTTTATTATCGCGTATTTAATTAATTTAATATATTGATTGTTTCGAGACAAGGCAACGTGTTGCGACGGGAGGGATATTTCAAGAATTTTAAATTATAGAAGAAAAAAAAAAGTTTGATAGAAAGAACGTCGACGTCTAGCGCTTTTCGTGTGAAGTTCTTGTGATATAATTTGTTTACTGTCTTTGATAAGACAAGACGTAGGTGTTTCATGAGAAAACTGAATACATATAAATTGCAAAAAAAAGAAAATCACAAAAAAAGTAACGTAGTCGAACGATGGATTTAGTACATTTTCGTAGCGTTGTAGGGATGACAAAATAGGTTAGGTTTTCGATGTGCGCGGATTTGTGGCAATGAACAATTTTGGACATGAGCGTTGACAAAAGTGAAACATTTATAGTAGAATTTAATCCGCGCATTGTAGGTCGATGAAGATGATGAAAAGGAGGGAGGTAATGTAAAAATATCTATTCTATGTTTTACTTGTATGATTAAAATGAAGAATCGTAGTTATATTAGACGTTTAGGCAGTTTATCCGCGGTGTTTCGAGCCGCGTTTGTTTCCGTCCATGGTGCGCCTTGCGGGGCGCGCAGCGATTGCTAACGAGCTCAACACAAAACGAGCGACTCGTCTTTAAACGAAATTACACGTAGCAAAAGAAGTCAAATAAAAGAGAGTGAATTTAGCGCGAACATTTGGCAACACACACACACTCGCTTCATGCAAACCTAACACACCTACGACAAGTCAACCAAAAATGCATACGAAACTGTTAGCCACAAATGCGAGCGACCTCGCTCGAGATTTTCTCAGTGTGGGTGTGTGTTTGAATAAATTTAAAATTTTAAGCATGAATTACGACGCGGACAAAACGTCACGGCGTTTACCATAGATTCTATCACAGTAAACAGTAACCCGCTAAGCTAAACTATACCGTTCATGTGAAATTTCTCTTGTGAATTGCGCATAAGACACACACCACAACCACCCAAAAACTTTCGGATGGATTTCGATGATGTTGTTTATATTGGATGTTTTCGCCGATGAATTGGTGAAGTCGGACGCGAGTGTGATTTTTCTCTCTAACTGTACATCGCATACATATCATGATAACAATTACCAAAAAAGTGCATTCACTACAACAATCCGACCTTACTAAAGAGAACGATCAATACTTTACGCGCGCTAATCTAATCTAAATCTACAAGCAAAGTAAGAAAGTCAGAAATTCGAATTTTTAATAGCGAATTGCTTATTCTATGTTCATTTCAAAACAATTGACAATTGCAAGAAATCGTTTACAATTAGCAAATATATGCTATTTAAGGAATGTATTTGTGAGCAGTTTGCCTTTTTTTTACAATGAAACTGATGTCTGTTTAGCAACAGTGAATTTTTGCAATTTACAGAAATGGCGCGTGAAAAGTGGAATTTCGGTAACGCCGACTAACTAATTATTAGATGTATAAGTCAAACACCACTTCTAAACATATCATGATCTGTGCCCCATTTGTCAAATGACGATCTTAAATTATTAGCAATTAAAGTAACAATTAAACTATGAATGAATATTATTATCGTAAAAGTACATAAGATACATAATTGCATATTTAATACTTAAAGTATGATATATAAAAAAAATGGATTAACTGATGACGTGGATGATGAGATGAGATTGGTCGAGATCTCGAGATGACAGATAACAAATGGATCTATAGCAATTGTTGGAGATGCATTGCAATTTAATCGAACATACAAGTAATGTAACCCTGAACATTGATAGCAATCTTATTTTGTAAACAGCATTAGAGAACTAAACATAAGGAATACACAGCAACAACAAGTACTAACGCGTCGAATTTGATTTGATTAATTAACGCAAACGAGATAAGAATTAAACACAATGAAGAAAATGGAAGAATAAAAAAACAGAATAGTTCTATTATGAATAAAATATATATACTGGATAATTAATTGTAACAAATGTAAATTTAGGGTACATACTTTTAACATTATAATTATACAATATCTATATACTGCGTGCATACCATTTGATGACTTAACAATTAACCCTAAAAGAACCTAACAGCAAAGCAACCTACATGAAAATGCGAGTCTTTGATGATTCAGATGATTTGATCGACTGTTGATTCAGCTAATTGGATGGCTCATTTATGTGATGACATGATGAGCATGGATATTGTTAAAAGCTAATTGTGAATAACTGCCGACCGGGCTGTTCGCAAGCAATATCAGCGACGATCAATTATAACATCAGTTTTTACGTGGATGTGAGAAACTGGCTCGGTTGGCAGATTCCGTGGCTTCCCGGACAATACAGGAAGCCAGCGCCTTAGTTAAATCTATCTTGTGAGACCGGGGAATGCATATTTGTTGTTTTCGATGTCATTGTCAGAATTTGATTGAATATGGCGGCACGCGAGTGTTGTGGGCTTGTTCACACGCTCGCGTTTCATTAGATATTTCGTTGATGTTGATGATACCTCTAGTCTGTTGGAGATGATGAATCGACACTTTTTTGATTTACGACCAGTTTTCTTGCCCGCTGATTTGTTTCAATGTTCTGTGTAATTTTCCGGTTTTTTAACAACAAAATGCATATTGATATTTGATTGTAATAAGCATTCCATACAAATATTATATTACCTGACAACGTACTTAGATATATTTAAAAAAAATTGTATAGGGTCCAAATGATGGGAATAAATATGTATAATATTGATGCTTGATTTTATTTACTACAAAACAAATGTTCGATTTGCTTTTTCAGGAATTTATAAAAAAGTATCCATTTCTTATACCTGTTCCCGGACCTGTAATTAAAGATCCTCTAAATTATTACTTATGTATTATGCTTGATTATACATAGATATCTATCCTACATAAGTGGGTTGTTAACCCCTGAAATTCTATTTGAAATGTTGGCCAATTCTTTCGATATTTTGACGATATGCGACGGATAATCCTTAATATTTTCTGAACGCACGTTCGTTTTTTTGGAAGTGTCTTGGCGGATTGTGATAGCGAAGAACGCACTCTTCACAATGCACCCGGTTACAATCCTCTCAGGGCCGGGAAGGGTCTTAAAATGAACTTAGAAATGTTTGGGTATTCATTAGATTTTTTCACGACATACATCGGAATATTCTTCATATTTTCTAAACGCCTGCTCCCTTTTTAAGTTTCTTGGGGGATTCCGATAGCTAAGAAGATGTTCTTTAAGTTGCATCCAGTCCCAACCCCCTCAAGTCCCGGAAAGTGTTTTAAAATCAATTTTGAAATTTTAGGGAATTCTTTTGATGTTTTGATGATTTTTGAAGGAAAATCGTTGATATTTTCTGAACGTGTCCCCCATTTTAAAGTTTCTTGCCGAATTCTAATAGGCAAGAAGACTCACTTTAAAATGCACCCCGTCCCAATCCCCTCAGGTCCCCGAAAGTGCCTTAAAATCAAATTTGTAATATATCCGATTTATTTCCATAGTTTGCTTCATATTTCCCTAATGCATGCTGTTTCTTTAAGTATCTCTGTGGATACTAACAGGTACGAAAACGCTCTTTAAAATGGTCTCCGTCCCAACACCCTCAGGGCCACGGAATTGCGTTAAATTAAAATTTGAAAATTTTCCGATTTATTTTCATATTTTGCTTTATATTTCCCGAATGCGTACCCTTTCTTTAAGTATCTTTACGGGTTCCGATAGGCAAGAAGACGCTCTTTAAAATGCAGCCCGTCCCAACCCCATCAGGACCCCGGAAGTACCTTAAAATCAAACTTGACAATTTTCCGATTAATTTTCATATTTTGCTTTATATTTTCCGAATGCGTACCCTTTCTTTACGTATCTTTGCGGATTCCGATAGGCAAGAAGACGCTATTTAAAATGCACCGCGTCCCAACCCCATCAGGACCCCGGAAGTGCCTTAAAATCAAATTTGAAAAATTTCCGATTTATTTTAATATTTTGCCTTATATTTTCCGAATGCGTATCCTTTCTTCAAGTATCTTTGCGGATTCCGATAGGCAAGAAGACGCTCTTTAAGATGCACCCCGTCCCAACCCCATCAAAACACCGGAAGTGCCTTAAAATCAAATTTGAAAAATTTCCGATTTATTTTCATATTTTGCTTTATATTTCGCGAATGCGTACCCTATCTTTAAGTATCTTTGCAGATTCCGATAGGCAAGAAGACGCTGATTAATAATTTCATTCAGCGCCAGCCACGGACGATCGCATGAACCTACGATGCGTGTAGGAATGTCCCATAACGCATTCCCTGACTTTACGCATATGTTAAAGCGAACTCAAAACTATGAGGTAATATGACTCTTTGTGATAGCTCGGCTAGTATTGAGATAATGTTTTGTTCAAATAGGTACAAAGTGTTTCAAAGCGGTTCAAAATTGCTTTAATTAGTTCAAATGGAGATCAGTTGATCAGAGGACCATAAACGGAAATGAATATTCTCTTGTTTTATTTAATTATTGTTTCAATCTTACAATTGCAAACCTCCGATCCGTTGCATTAAATGAACACAACTAAGCTCTCGGTGCCTTCGGTTGTTTCTCTGAGCAACATTTTGGTTTCGTTTCA
>JARJDQ010008462.1:0-28381 GCA_030264215.1 Geostiba sp. GC000077 | reverse complement strand
TGTTTACGTGCAAAAAGTGTCCGCTCTAGTGAAAGTCGCAAACTAATTAGCGATTTTATTATGTGCCGAGTGCAACATGCGGTGGCGGCCATTTTGCGCTAAAATTGCAATTCAGTTTAGACGTTTTAGGTTAGGCGTTTAGCCGATTGCGACATCTGCGATTCAGCAATTGTTTCTCGCGCTCTGGGCGAGCACGACAGCGGCTCGAGCCCAGTTTAGTTAATTGCGCGCTCGCCTCTCTGCAAACCGATGGCTATCACCAGTGTATCACCTGCGCATGCGCGCGATATTGTCCGAAACAGTTTCGCGTTGAGTTCTTGAGTCGAATTAGTAGTGTTTTTTCGCACAATAGCATTACCACGTGATCAAATTTTGAATACCCGCGCAAATTTTTTCGTTCTCAAGTTGGGAACCCTGTGTATTTGGTTACTTCTTGGTAACTTTGTAAGGCGGGAAATTTAAAATTTAAAATACATTATCTATTAAATATCGTTCAAGGATTGCATAATTAAATCAACGAATAAAATTCAGTTAGGCAGTGGATTTAGATCAAAAATATATAGATATGTCAATATCCACTGACTCCATTTCCAGTTACTTATCGGGGGATATATTTTTAAATTATAGCCAACTGCTGCTGGGCGCGAAATTCAAAATTTGATCACGTGGTAATCAGACATTTATGAAGACCCAGTATTTCCTGGACACAGTGTATGTTTCGAGTTTTTCACTCGGTGATCGCGGCAATTATGCGTTTCACAGCAATTATTTCCAAACGCCCAGCACAGCCAATTAACGCATGCATTTGCATATGATAACACTGCGTAGTTTTCTTTCGGTTTAGCAACGCGCCGCCATTTTTCTTTTCGCTGCAATTTTGCGCGTATTAATTTTTACGAGGCGAAAACGCGCGCCTTTTCCAAATCCAACACTTGCACCACTTATACACCATTATTGCATCGTATTATTTAATTAGAGCACTTCATTAAACCATTAGGTTATTATTACATTTATAATGGATTGTGTTTATGCGCCACCTTTCCATTTCAAAATTTCAATCTCGCACGGTGCACATTCACATTGTTTGAATGTTGGAAATTTATGCGAAACAAACGGCGATTTCAATCTCTATTAAAATTTAAAATATTTCGCCAGCGCTCTTATCTGATGCGAAACAGAGCCTAGAATCACGATTCATGCGCCACGCCATGCATGATTCATGATAGTGCATCTGTATATGTTTTTGCTTTTAGCGTTTTGTTTTAGGAAATATGAATATTTTTACGAGCAATAGAGGAAACGGGCATTTTTATGCTTAAGATGTTCCATGTTCGTCACATGCGTCACTTTCACTAGGAGGCTGAACAACTAAGCACTTCTACGAGTTCAGATCAGCGAGTCAAAGTTCACGACGCTTTTTCACGATGCGCCTCGCAACCTCAGCGAATTCCAGCGAGATAAGCGCGAAGATGTAATAATCGCAATTGGAGTGTATTGGCATTTGCATTCGGGATTGTGCAACGGCCCAACGATGATGAGAAACGTATTATTTTAATTCTCACAGGCACTCACAGCCGCTGCGGAGCTAACCACAAAATTCTCGTTGAAGCGCCTCACGGACTGCGTATGAAGTGATGATGCTTGTATATTAGGCCAGCAGCGTCAAGTTTTGTAGTTTGGAAGATGCGCGAAAGAAAATAGAAAGCGATTCTGTTCCCGATTCAATAGCACCCATCCACCTGCTGTCTTCGTAAGTACCGACCGTCCGTTACAAGTGCAAGCGCATGCGCCAGCCAATAAAAGCAACAATTAAAGCGTGTTAAACACAATGCAAACAGCGCGTCGCAACAATGCGTTGCGGGTTACATAAAATGCGCAATTAGGCGTTGAATCGTAGAAATTGCGCGTGCCTTTGGATTATTTTCTTCATTTTTTTCTGATTCCATTTCTATATTTCGTCTTCGCGATGAGCACCAACGCCGCTAACATTTTCGGGGCGCGCATGGCATTAGCGTTTGCCGCTTCATCATCACCGACCCACAAGTTGTTGGCAGTTGCGTTTGGGCTCTCTTGCGTCTCTTTGCCATTGCACAACGTAATTACCTCTTCAAGAGTAAACTTTCGGCACCGTTAAAACAACCATCAACCATCAACGATCAGCGACGCATGCACGAACAACCGTTAGCCAGACAATTAATAATTGATAGTAGTGCATTGAGCAACTACCAAGACGTCAATCAATCCCAACTCCCAACAATCATTGAAAGTGTCAAAAAATTACCGCGCAATTAATTGACGTTATGCGCACGACTCACTTTTAACATATTTCGGCTAAAAAGCGGCCAAAAAAGTTGAATGTCGATCAGCTTGGATTCCGCTACGGCGAGTTGAGCAAACGACCTTGCCGGGCGTTTTTGCCGAATTTTGAACTCTCCGTAAGTATAACAACCATCCACTCTGTGAGTGAGTTTTTTTTAGGTTGTTTGCGTTGTTTGTATGGTGTAACACAATAACATCACAACCACACCTTTCATTAGCATAATTTCAATATAAATCCAACGAAAATCCATTGAAACCTTAAGTTATTAGCTATAAATAATTGAGAATGCTCAAATTCAGTTCACTGTATACTTTTTAAGTTTTTTAAATCCCAGTTTGGACTCAGTTCGGACTCAGTTTGGACTCTGTTAAAAATAAATCTTTTACGATTAATTTTACGATTAACGATTTCAATACAATTTATATTTCATTTCAGAAAATGAAATTTAAAAAGGGCGGGATTTTCAAAATATTTTCAAAATATTTTACATTGTCACTAGTAGTGGATTACACAATGACAATTATACATAATTAAAGGTTACAATCGGATAGCTTACACTAAAATATTTGCTATTTGTAGTAAAATAGTTCAAAACCTTACAATAACAAATTAAAATTTTAAAATAAACCAATATTAACATAATATGAATAAATACGTTGATTGTTCATGCATTTGTGCTTGAGAATTTGAATTTACCGCCATTAAAACGTAACTTTCAATCTTTCACTTAAATTACGTTTCCGAAATTTCATGAAATTGAAACGAAACTGTAAAAAGAACACGCCTATTATTTGTTATTTTTCAGTAATGGAAAACCGGCAACACTGTACGCACAGCACGGACTGCGCATGAAGGCACTTTTCAGTACATTTGAATTCTTGTTGATTCTTGATCGATGCTCGATTATTTTAATTAAATTTCTGTTTGTCATGATACCATGATGCAAAGTGGTTATAGTTTTTTTTTGAAAGTATGCTACGCTGGATTTTAAGAGAACTTTGCAAGACCTAGTTGCCGGATCAATCTATATGTTGATCGCACGCAGGCGCACCACTCTTATGTCACGCTAGAAAAACTAGTTTAGCGTCCAGCGTCCAGAACGACAACGCACACGTTAGCCACGCAGTTGTTTACTTTATTTATTCACTCTACACTATAGTGATTCGCACATCGAAGGAGTGGACACGGCCAGTGGATATCGAAACATTTGCACAGCGCAGTCGTAAACATAAATTTTATCAATTAATTTCTTTTCCACTCCATTCTTCCATATAGTTGTCAATCGGTGCGCAATACAAAGTAAAAAGTAAAGCAATGACAAACGGCAATAGGCAATAAACAGACGTTTTACGATGCAGGTGGGTGAACCACTTAGCTAAGGTTATGTGATATGTCTCTACCAGAAGAAAACACTTTTAGTTTTAGGTTGTTTTTTAAATTTTGTTTTACATTGGCTGGTCTGCGGTGGTTGCGGAGTTTGCGCAACGTGCGCCATGTTGAGTGGCGTTGAGGTTATGATTCATTAGCGGCATTTTTCCTCAATGCGGCGTTAGCACGTAATAAACGGCGGTTGCCCTACGGCCGCTGCGCTGCAGCTCATCATCCCGCCCTGATGATTCGATTTTAATTAACGTCGTAATTAAGATGAGACGCTGCACCGTTAGCAAGTGCGGCGCGTGCAAGTTGTTGCACATGTTCGGCACGGACTGCGTATAAAAACCACTTAGCACCAGCCACGTACCGCGTCTAAAGCAAATTGCACACACACAGATTAACATTCACACCAATTTGGATGTTTGGTGCAATTGCTCTGATCTGTTTTCGCCGAACGTTCTGGTTTCTTGATTCTGAATCTGAATCGGATTCTGGTTTTCCTTCAAAAGTACGCATGCGCACCAACCCGGAAGTCTCGCTCGAATGCACTTATTCACGTGCGTATGTATATAGTTTTATTTTATTTAGAGGCTTCTGACGCAATTCGTCTTGGCCGTTTAAAGAAGTCAGTCGTGCTTTATATTTAATTGCTTGGTGTTTAAATAGTTAATCCACCCACTCTGCCAAATTAACGCCAATTCGAATTAGACACAAATTTTATACACCAACCGTTTTTAAATCGTCAAGTTATGCAACTTATTAAATAATTTCTTCATTACACTCTTACTGACTTCAGTTTGAAATCTTCACCCAAGTCGTTCGTAATTTGGTAGCACACGCTGGCCCCCGAAGGCAAACATGTCAACATAACCGCACTTTGATCCCATCCAAACTTCCATCCATCGAATTGCAACACTTTTCATGGGAGAATCGCGCGCCGCGCCGTCTTTATAGCGTAATTATTCGCGTTTTCGCGTTTATTTAGTTTTGTATCGTGCGCTTCGGCGTCGTTAAAGTTGCTTAACTGAAGTGAACTTAGGGAACAATTCCACGGCGATAAATATTGCAGCGCCGCCATCCCATGAGAAGAAGTATGAGAACCGCGCGTGGATGCACTCATCATGTGAGAATTGAGGAGCTGCGAATGTTCGTTTGAATGTTATTCGATGTGCTTCACATTTCGCAAGTGCCAAGATGGCGGCGCTGTTGAAATTGGTAGCATTTAATTGCATCGCGCGCAAACACCAGGAATTTCCTTGTTATAGTTTTTTTTTGCCGTTGCCAATCACGTAATGAAATCATAAAGAAATCATAAACTATCGTAAAGTTAGGAAATGTAACTGTCTGTTGATTAACTCGCTCACCTTGCATTCATTCCGATGTTGGAATTGGAATTTTAACGCACTGCATTTTGGGGGTTTGGGAAAAAAGCTTGTATCATCATTCTTCATATAATACTTTATATTGCAAAATTCTGTTGCTAAATTTGAAGAGTTACAGATTTCTATCGACGGCATCAATCAAATTCAGAATTTCATCATCGTCATCTTTTTTGAAATGCCAATTTACTAAATACTACACGGACTGCGTATGAAGAATGCTGAACCAACAACTGCATTGTTACACGGACTGACGGACTGCGCATGAAGTAACGATTAACGAATTAAGGTTATCCTCTAAACTTGTAAATTCCCTATTTTCCTGTTTAAATCCAAAGTAATTGACCGATTTTATTTATTTAAACGGCATTTTATACTACAACTCAAGATCTGTCCCGTAGAATGCATAGAATACGCAGAATGCAGAAATCTTCAGCCTCATAATGATGAAGGCGAAAATCGGGCCTTCTAGATGGTAAACAGGAACATTACTTTCGTTGTTTTAAAATTTTAATTATCATATCTTAATTAGGAATGTTTCCAAAAACCAATTAACATAAAATTCTCTATGAAGACGGAATGTTGGCTTCATGAATGTTAAGTAGACTACTTTCATCATTTCAACTGGTAAATAGAGACTCTAGTTTAGACGACACCCTTAACAACTTCACAAATTAACATATTCATTGTTTTATTGGCAGAATGGCCGAACAAGTGATATTTGCTTTTCGGAGGATCTATGACATGTTTCACTTGACACGCGATGAGATGCATTATGACTTTGACACGCTGCAGAGATTAAATGCTAATTTATGCAGTTGTCTCGCAAATATAAAGAAATCTTAATAAACATATATAAATAACTAGTTGCCCTTCGTGCTCTGTAGACTGTGTAAACACATGAATATATCAAAAATTATTATCGATATGTGAAGTGCACTTAATTGAGGTTACATTTTGCTTTCTTGCATTCATAATCTCACATCCTCATACCACATTCGAGTCGGAAGGGGAAATATTAACGAAATTGTTTGTAAATCGTGTTCAGTTTTGAATCAACCGGATTTCGCACTCATGGCGTTTAGATAATTGGCTGGGTGTGTTTGTATAGCTTAGGAGTATAATTAAGTAAATAATTTGTTGGTGGGCAGGGTGAAGCGTGCCAGGCGAGTCGCTTCTGTAAATGTCAGGGACGGGAAGCCTTTTCATGGTCAACCGAAAGTGAGCAAGAATCACGCACAACCGCAAAAGATTTGCAATGAATTAATAATCAAATAATCAATGGATCCACACACCACCCAGATTGACGGATCGTAAAGTTTGTTATGCCGAATAAGTAGACTAATTCCTTATTGATAAGTTAATTATGTTTATTTGAACTTCTTCTTTTTTTTGTTGCAACTTTGGATTTGAGGATTGGTAACTGGAGGATGCTATCGATTCGCTCAGCGGCCTTGGCATATGGCAAGATTTTTACTCTCTTGGCGCATTGGATTGTCCTTGCTTTCTACTTTTGCTGCTTTGGACTTAATCAAGAGTCGACGCCAACTTTGAGGTGTTGAGATACATTAACAAATTTTGCGCCTTTAAAATTGAATTTGGAAAACCGGAATTTCCGTCGAATGGGTTTCTAATGCGCTGCGCATTTTCGGGTGATTAATATGCGCACGCCGGCCCGCGGTTTGGTAATTGTGCATGCTCTGATTAAAGACGGCTTGCGGGCGGTTTCGTTTCACTTGCGCGCGCGCAACAATAAGTTACGAATGCGATTGAAAGTCGCAGCGCGCAGGTTTCGCGTTCAGAAAGTGTGCGCGCGCGCGTGCGCCAAACAAATGCTTTCCTGATTTCTTCCCACTGCGCATGCGCCACTGACTTAAACGGGTGACTTAAGTTTTGAAAATGCATGCGCACTTACCTAGAACTGCCACCAGGAGCACGATGATACTGTGACGAGTCACCAACATTGTTGCGAAGGAAATTGAATAAAAAAAACGTTAAATCCAAGCCGGAAAGGGGTGGTTTGGGGGTGGTCTTGATCGTTGAGTCACACGCAGGAGCTAGAAGCACTTCCCCATCAAAGGTGGCGTTTGTCTGGCGAACATGAAAATTCTCCCCAAGTGTGACGGAGCGCGGCGGCGGCGGGCGGCGGGCGGCGGCGACGATTGCGCTCGGCGCGTCTGCGTGCTGCGGATGCGCGTGGCGATGTCGCGGACTCGTGCGGCTCGCGCTGACTGGGTCGGCGGTTTCTTCAAAAGTGCTTCTTAAGTTAAGTGAAACGTGCGCCTTTCGCATCGCAGCGGCGGGGAGGAAACGCGCAAGAGTCGCAAGACAAACACGCTCCCCACCCCAAACAGCGTCTAATCCAACTAGACTCGGTTGCGCTCACTGGCGGCTTGATAGAGAGACCTTGGTCAGCAGGAGTCTGTCTCCTGTCTCCCGAAAGTAAACTAAAGCGAAACCAACGCCAACCTTTGCTCAACATAAGTCACTTACACTCATGTTAAGTCACTTCAAACTTAAACTGCGAACCAACGCCTTCAACATATGCACTTCCTTTCTAATCGCGAATTAATTCACATATGTGACTTAAGTTAAGTCCTATATTAGTATAAGTCTCAGGACACAGTCAAAAGTAGGTGAATTTTTACTCGTGCTGTGTTTATGGTGTTCGAAAGCACTTACAGACTTATATAAACCAGTAAAATGTAAAGAAACTGTGCGACCTCACATTTCAACGTCGTCGCTACTCACTAATAAATTATTGCCTATTGTTTGTCCGCGCAGTCTGCGCATGTGTCGTCCTCACGGTCGGTATTACGCAAAATTTCCAAATTTTACCGCGCAAATTACATATTAAGCAGTTAAACCCGAAATTGATTTACGAGCGTGGAGCATCCGAGAGTGAAACTATAACGAATTTTTACTTTTATAGAACCATCCTTGACACCTGGGTCAGGATTGCATCACTATTTTGAAAACTAGTACAGACGGAAAATTACATTTTGCGAAATTTCTCTCTCTTTGCATGAATGACCTCCTGGAGCGCATCTATCTTAAATTATTCCATTTTTTTTCTGCTTGGCATTTTCAACGATTGCTGTAAAGCATGCAAATCTTGATTTTCTGCAATTTCCGCTCGATTCACCTAAGAAGACAGTGGCGTCCTTAAATATTTCTAACTTTAATTTTTTGCCTAAAAAGACACTACAATTCAACCTCATCAAAATATGAGAAATACTACACTACCAATTTTTATTATCGATATATATTATTATCGATATATTCAGAACGCAAACTCTTACCGTCTCTTACTTTAAATTTTTATTGATTTTGTTATTCTGAGAAACGATCCTCTTAATACAACTCACCGAAAATATGAGAATTGCAGTGAGACTCTCAAAACTCTTTTTTCAAATTTTGAAAAGTATCGATATTTCCTTACGTCTTCTTTTACTTTAAATATAGGAGGGTAGGAAATAAGAAACGGAATTTCTCTGTATTTGCTGGACCAATTCCTTCAAAAATCAAACTCTATCTTCTCGTTACACCAAAGAATGAGTGTGCCAAATTTCAACTTCAAATTCCACCTGGATCATAGTCAAATCGTGCGCACAGGTTTCCATTCAGCTCTTAGCCTCACCACATTGTCACTACAATCAGGAGGTGTTCAAAAAAGAACAACACATCAAATAGTTACAAACAGAACGTATTTATTAAAGATCCATGTATAATAGTAATAAGTAATAATTAATAGTATATGCAATGGTAATTCGTGACTATAATCGGTATGCATTATGTGTGTGTTTAGTGTGTGTTTGTGTGTTGGTTTGGCACAAATTTGGCGCGACTTTGTGTGTAGTGCGTATTGCATATGATAAATGTGCCTCAGTCTTTTTTGGGTTCATCGGGTAAGCGGCTTACACGTTAATCGTGAATTCTCTTTGTTCCTGCACTTTGCGCTCCTGATATCTGAAATGCGAAGTTCACATTCACATTGGAAGCCGAGAAGGAAACACACAGGACACACTACGAGAGCTCTTGAAGTGACGAGGCTCAGAGTAACGCTTAGTGCGAGGGGGAGTTGATGTTGAGCATCGTGTGTTCGATTCGAGTGGCTGTGAGGGCTGTGAGTGCAAGAGTGGGGTGGTGGTGGTGGTGGTGGGGATTTGCTTACTACCTTGCGAGCATGGTGGCGAGCTCGACGGGCAGCTTCGCCAGCTTGACGTCGCGATCGCACTCGGCCTCGGAGAGCTCGCGGCTATCCGAGAAGCGCATCGGCGGCTGGAGGCTGAAGTTGGCCGCCCCCTCGCTGAGTATCCGCTCGATCTCCTCCTCGCCGCTGTAAGCATATAGGCTTTAAAACCATGGCCATCGCCCAGCACAACTCACAAATAGTTCCGGTACGTTGAGGTTGGGGGAATGCTAGGTTGGAGCAGAGGTGTTTGTTTTCTATAGGAAGCATAAGGTACCTTGGCTACCTGCTGGTGCTCGTAGGTCGATGGTGCTTCCTGCCCGGTGGCAGGGCCATCGCTGGGGTGACGTGCCGCGGGGTGAGGCGGCGCTCGACCGGCGGGGAGATGTCGTTGGACTCGGTGCTGGAATCGCGCCGGAAGAGATCTGTAACGAGCATGGTTTCGTAACCGTCGTGGGCGATCAACGGGGGCTCACCAGCGCGTGGCGTCGCCGCCTTCACCGGCACCCGGTAGTTGGACCCGCCGGGGAACTCCGCACACGGACTGCCGCTGGTGTCGTCAGATTCGGAATCGCCTCTGGTGAGGGCTCGAGCGCATCGCATTCGATTCTCATGCGAAACGGTAGCAGCTAAGACCACATACCAATCAAGAAGGAGGAACATCAACTTACTCAATAGCACCACTTACCCTCATTATTGTAGTATCGTTGTGATTTGTGCCAGCTGTGCTTTCCACTTCGCATCTTCGGATAGTTCTCGACCTCTTCAATGTGCCCGAAGGTCTTGAACTGCATGGTGTAGTCCAAGGAGGAGGTGGTTACTGCTCGGTTGTTGCCGGAGACACTGAAGGTTGCATATGGACTGATTTCATACATGCCTGTCCAAGAAACAAGAGAAAGACCTCCTAAAATCTAAATCTTCTGGTTTGAAGGTGGTCTTACCGGAAGCATCATCCCTCATCTGTTTATCACACTTCATTGGGGAGGAGGTGTAGACCTGCTGTTTCATGTTCCGACGGTTTTCCTTTTCGCTAGCGGACTTCTCTGCCAGTTGATCATCACTAGGACGATCCACCTCCAATCTTCTGTTGCTAAACATCTTGAACCATAGCAAACCCACGCAGGTCAAAAGCAAGCCCATAATGACCACCGGAACGATAAAGTAGGTCTCCCTATAGAACGCCACATCAGGTGCTGGTTTATTCTGATTTAAGCTTGGAGGAGGAGGAATATGTTCTGTAACATAGGAATTGCAATCACTTGACTAGGTCCCGTCAAAAGAGGACAGCAGGACAGTACCTCCTGACAGAGTCGTAGTGGCTATATTAAAGAACCCATCAGCTTTCCCCGCATCATTCTGCGCCGTAATCCGCAACTGGTACCACGTCGCCGGCATGAGATTATGAACAATAAGGTTCTCCCCGGAGGCACTATTCGAGACCAAGGTCCACTTCTCCTCCACCAGTGCCTTATAGGAAATGGAGAACTGGGCGATCGCACAACCTCCATTGGGCCAGTTGTACAGATTCAATTGCAACGCGGTGGTATTCGCAATGAGGAACTCCTTCTCCTTGGGCAGCTGCGGAGGGCCACCCTTTGTGCTCACTGTGAGGATGGGACTCGGGGATCCGTTGCCCACTCGATTGTGGGCCAGCACATATATGTGGTACACACTCCCGCATCGGAGGTCATCGTAGGTGTAGACATTGTGCTCGGGGGAGATGTCGATCGACGTCCAGTCGTTGGTGTACATTTTCGAGAAGAGCGTGTAGCCTGCCGGAATTTCAAGTATAGAGAAACACCGAGAAGTTGATGAAATGCACAGCATGTCGATATCGCCATCGCCATGGCGTTTTTGTGCAACTATTGTACATTTCGTTAGCGCTTGCGGTTGCGCCGCATTGTTGCACGGTGCTGTGGCTCGCTGGAATTTCGGATTGCAAGCGGTAGATCGATGATACGCTAACAGCACCTAGTAATAAATTCCGGAAACCCTTAACCTCATTTAATAGTCAGAGACGGTCTACGGTCAGAATCAATAGAATAGACGGAGGAGCACACTCAATATGGAATCTTTATAACCTTAATGGACTAATCCATATTAGGCGGCCATTTTGTGCAACTTATATTGCGAATGATTTAAAATGGCGTCAGAATCGTCAGAATACGCTATAGCTATAGCTATAGGATATAGTGAGCAACTAGCGCCACCTAGTGATATACTTTTCTTGATTTTCGCAAGTATCCCGCAATTATTGTAACACGCATCACACGCGCATAATTAATGCCTGGGGACCTGGGGCTTTATTCGCTTTTATAAATAATCATCCTCGGTCCTCGGAATGAGTTATTAAACAATCTCTGCGTTGTGTGAGCAGCGCATGTAGCGAAAACCCATGCCGCCAAGCCGCATAAAAATGCAAATGGCGGGGCGATTATTTCGGCAATGGCCCAATCCCAGTGCAATTAACGCGCTCTTCACATAACACACGATTACATTTATTAATACCATCCGCAATTTCGTTCGCATCTTAATCCGCATAATAAATACCGAAAACAAAACGAAATGCAAACAAATATTCTTCTTTTGTTAGCTATGCATGTTGCGTTTCGCACGAACAATGACAAACACAAACATTTGTATATTGTACACCAAGATGGCCGCCAGACAGGCCGCGCATGTGTGAACTTTCTTATATAATCGCGCCTCGTGCGCAATTCTTTCTTTTCTTAATTAATAACCGCTTGCCTTGCCTAATCGGCAATTAAAAGAATGTGCGAATAAGCGAAGGTAACACACACGCCACGAGCCGAATGCAATGACACGGTGAAGAGAAGAGATGCATGAGGTCTACAAATGTAATATATGTGTAGATTCGCTGAATGCTCGGGCCAGCGGATCGCGGAACGTGTTTGTATTCAAATTGCGGCTTATTAATCTCAGCTGCGGGTGAGGAATGTGCATTTGCAGCGGCTGCAATGTTGGTGGTATGCAAATACGGCTGTGCATGTCACTTGCATTCATCGTTGTCGTCGATAAAATGATGGATAATACCCACTTATCATCTAGTAATGCAACATGTTTAAGTCTTACAGAAAGTAGCGTCGATGCGACGATGCGACGCCTAGCGGCGAAAAGTACAAACTGTCATAAACTCATAAAATGTTACTTTCATTTGTGTTCGGTGTTCCTAAACATACTTAAATTATATCTAATTATTTTGATACGTTTGGAGACATTCTCGTAAATTGATCGTTGCGGTCGTCAATTTTGGAAATCCCAGTCGCGATAATTCTATTGACGAATTGTCACTTTGTCACATTACATTGTTTAATTGAGCAGAAAACGCAAGCATTATCGACGTGCCAGCGTGGTAATTACGCAGCGATAAGTTGATGGCTATCGGCAAACATAACCTCACGCGAGCTCCATAACCTAGGCGTGGAGATAACATAACTTGTATGACTTGGCGTGCGGCGATTAGCGATCAGTGGGCGAATGTCGTAACGAAACTGTCTCCAAGTCGCCGGTCTCCGGTCTCCGGTCTCCGCGTATCGCACAGCAATTCACAACAATTCAGTAGGTGTCAACTGTCAATTCGAAACGGAACTGCTACAATGTAACACTGCCAAAACACTCAATAGGTGATTTGTGTTACCTGAGATAGAATGCTCATAGAAATAAATCCGCCTACAGATCAAACGAAAATGCACGATCGCGAAATAAAGTCTCCGCGACTCCCGAAGGAAAGGAGAGACACTTATCGGTCGATTGCCTTTCCGTTTCCATAATGTATGAAGCAAATTTGAATTTCCCGCAACGGAAGTCAAAATCATGGCGCGATATTCAAATGTGCTTCCATCGTTTATGCTCACACTGTATGTCAATGACAGCAAACGCAGCCACAGGAATCAACAAGCGTTAAAAGTAGATTAAATAATAATTAATTTTCGAAACAACACCAAATACACCTAAACGCTAAGGAATCGAAAGCGTTACTCAGTTACTCTTTTTTATTTATCGCAACACTTCTTTCGATTTCATATACCATTTATTACACACACACTACATTTCAACCGTTTGTACCAGTTAATGGAATTTACGCTTGTTTACGTGTGTTTTATGTGGGCAATTTGTAGGTTATGTTGAACTTGTGAAAGTGTCGCATTATAAATTCACTTGAAGTGTCTTCACTGTCTTCATGCCTTCAACACACCACACAAGCTTCTAATTGCAATTAAAGCTAAAAATAGTAAGACTCTAGACTTAAGACTCAAGGTGAGTGTTAGTGTGTTTCTTCTTGGCTTGTGAAAACGAATTCCGAAGGTCGGGAATTAACAATTGCGATTTGAATATATAATAAATACATCAACAAACAACAAACAAGAAATAGTGAATAAATAAATCATAAAACGCTAAAATACTAAAAATGCAAATGTCGTCAAATTTGTTTATGAATGTTATTCACCTCAATACCTAAACCTACTGTATGTTAATACTATTACTTCATATCCATATGGTCATCGAAGCAATCGAAGTGATTTGAACAGTAATTTTTAATTTCCCGAACAATGACTCAACCTTCTAAGCACTACGAAGAATTACAACTTCATTTCAGATATTTCAATTATGCGAGTCTGCGAGACAATATGAAAGATGAAGAAATCAAATTGGAAATTAATTCCAGCTAGTAAGCCGAAGCAGAAAAATGCAATTAGGCTACCGGATTGCATTTCCAACTGTAGTTGTTGTACTTATCAAGATGTTTAAGGTATAAAGTATGATTAACAATCTTCTGATTCTGTGACTGGCTTACTGCTTCAAAGAGGAAAGAGGATATAAATCACTAGCAGTTCGTAGAATGCGATTTCGATGGTAGATGGTAGAATTTAGCGAACGGTCTTTCTCACAATTGCACTCGCAGTCGGCACTCGTAATTAATACAATGCAATGCGCGACCTTAAGATGTGATGTGCAGTCTGCAGAAGACTTTGCCCTCGTCTTTTTTCGTTTTTTCGTATTAGTTCTAGTAGCAAGTAAGTAGTAACGACGGCGACGTTTCATTACATTACATTACGTTTTATTTCATTTCGTTTCATTTAGCGTCATTTCGCGACGTGTCGTCTCGTCTGGTTTCCATTTTTTTGCGCTTTGTTGTGCCTGGTGAAGGGAATGCAATTTCACAAGAATCGCCAGTATTGTCTTAATAACCTTTAAGTTTCTACAAGCGTCCGTCATGTGACGTAAAAGTGCACATGTGCGCGAGTGCGCACTAGGCACTAAAAAAGAAGGAAAAAGGCTTGACGTGTAATATGCGAATTCAAGGTTGTGACTTTTTAAGTGAATGTCGAATGCGGAATCACCGAACTTGCCTTGTATGATAGCACCGCCGTTTTCTGGTTGCGTCCATCGGAGACGAATGCTTTTCCCTGTCGCGAACTGCACGTCAAGCGTGGGGGCGCTGGGCGACATGATGACGAAGAGAGAGTAGGTGATGTTGTCCTCCCCGAAGAGGTTCTTCGCCGAGCAGGTGTAGTTGCCAGCGAGGGATTGATCAGCACTGTGGATGCTTAGATGACCTTCGGTGGTGACTTTATAGAACGGACTGAAGGTAACCGGTCTGTCCCTGTGGATCCATCTGGTGCGAGGTGTAGGGTTTCCAACTGCAAGGCATGGCAGCAACACCTTGGACTTCACAGCCCTGTAGAGGACCTGACTGAAGGAAGCGATGCGTGAGGGGGCTTTGCTGTTCGTTGTTTGGGTCGCTAAGGAGGTGGGTTCACCTTCCCCAACGCTCGTGGTAGCTGATACCCAGAACTCATAGGACTGATGTTCTACCAGGTGGCGCACTTCGTATGCCAGACCATGTGGGGGAGTGTCTTCTGTACGCACTGTGTAGCTGGAGTGCTTCCCCACTCGACCTGCATCGCGGTAGTAAACTGTGTAGAGGATAATGCGACCGTTGGGTTTGGCCGGTGGTAACCATGACACCAGAATCGATTCCGATGTGAGGGCTGCAGCGCGGATAGCTCCTGGAGGACCGGGCACATCTTCCTCTGTAGTGCAGAAGACTGGATTGCTCAGGACACCGTCACCAGCGCCAGTGTAAGCTAGCACCTTGACGGAGTAATTGGTATACTTGTAAAGGCCATGGAGGTAGGTCTCAGTGCTGGGTGTGCGTTTGATTTCCCCTGAGGAGGGTATCTCTACATTGACGTCAGTAGCCATTGGTCTGTAGTAGACCTTGTAACCTTGGATGAAACCCCCGTGTTGGGAAGCTGATGGCGGTGACCAGGACAGCTTCATACTCTGCGAGGAGATCTGCGAACACTGAATATCCCTTGGGGACGCTTCAGGAACACCTTCCTTGGTGGTGCCTACAATTGTAGTGGATTCGGGACCAACGGAAATGCTGTTGAACGCCCGCACCGTGATATCGTACCGGGTGTACTTTTTTAACGCGTTGATTTGTCCTTTGGTCGTGGCCCAGCCTTTCACTGTCATCGTTTTGGTCCCATTGGCAGGTTGCCCTTGTGGGTTCCACGACACAATGTACCCGAGCAACTCGCCATTCCAGGATTCTCTCGGTGGCACTTGCCATGACAATGAAATCTCGTCCGATCCAACTGATTCCAATCGAACTTCAAAAGGAGGCTCGGACGGTTCCTCCTCCTGCGTCTTGACCACAACCTCCTCGGCGAAATTGCTCTGGTCGATGCCATTCACGGCGAGCATACGAATTTTGTACGCTGTGGCTGGATATAGACCGCCGATGATCGCGCTCTCCAAATCTACATTAGCACTGAATAATATGCGCGGTCACAAAATGTGGGATTACTGGTTTAAGAGGAGTTTACACATACTTATCGTGGGATGCAGCGGGGAGGGTGATATTCTGCACGGTGCCAGAGTTCCAGTGGCTCAGCCCCACACCGATGGGCTGATGCTGGACGAGGTATCCGATCACAGGACTGTTGCCGTCGAAGGGGCGGCGCCACGACAGCCGCACGCTCCGACTGCCCACCTCGACCACCTCCACGTGTCCCGGTGGATCCGGCCGCTCCTGCACGGCGAGATTGATCGAGTGCTCGGCTCTGCCGAACGCATTTTCCGCGAGGCACTTATACACGCCCGAATCTTCCCTATCGCTACGGCTGATCGTCACTTGGGACTTTAATCCGTTGTCGGTCTTCGTCTCGGTCATCATTAATCTGAAATTTGCATGCGGCGGTGGCAAACGCATTAGTCAGGATTATCTTTTTCCTCCAACGCGAATTTTTGCATCCAGACCTATAGTTGTTCAAATCCAGGCGGTTGCCGTTGAAACTCCACAGGATCTCGATCGGAGTGTCGCCGTAGACGTTGCAAAGCAGTGAGATGGGACCACCGCGCTTGGTTGAGACGTCCTTCGCGGGCGAATCAAACCGCGCCGGCTCTGCGTTTAAATTAATAGGGCTCATCATCACCCGAGACACACAGAGGGAGAACCGGGAGAGTGAAATTGAGGGGACGTGGGAATGAATCAAACATGACGACACTGTACCGTTCACACTGACGTAGATGACTTTGCCGAGGCCGGAGCCAATTCCATTAGTCGCCCTGCATAGGTAATGTCCCTCGTCCTGTGGCCCCACCGCCTCCATCCATATGGAGCCGTTCGCCAGCAGCACGCTGCGGCCGTGCAGGCTGAGCAGCGGATTGTAGTCGGCGGCAGTTTTACCTGCAACCAGACGCAAGCGACGCTCGTCGACATCGGAGGGGAAGCACACTGACACACATATCGATAATTTATACCTTGTCCTTTAAGCCACGTAATTTGCGGATGCGGAAAACCTTTGGCCGCGCAGTCGACGATCACAGGGCTGCCTAATAGGACGGATAGATCCTGCGGTTCGATGATCCACTGTGGCGGCACTGCGGAACGCACAACCACTCAAAACCGAGGACACAATAGAGAAAAACGCATTCGCATTCATAATGCAATTACTTCGGAGCGCAAACGAAATGTTCGCAATGGATGGGCGAAGGGATCGAGGATTCTGCAGTCATAGCGAACGTATTTGCATTTTATGTCAGACTGCAGGCCAGAAAATTTGAACCAAAGAAACTTAAAATAGGATCATTCTACTTTTTTACCTTTGACCATCAGATGAGCTGTATAGTTAGCCCTTGCTGCTGAGTTAGCAGCCACGCAGGTATAAGCCCCACTATGCCTGGAAGTCACCTCTCTGAAGATCAACATGCTGTAGAATTCGGTAGCGTGTTCTTCAACCTAACATCCGAATCATCACCCTTAAGAATTATCTCTTCAACGATGCTTAGTAGTTACCTGTAAAGAAGCTGTAATCGGCATGTCATTCTTATACCAGGTGAACTGAAGTGGCATATCGCCGGAGGTCACATAGCAAGTGACCTGAGCCCGACCCCCTTCCTGCAGACTACTGGGGAAGGCGAAAGGCTCCAAGATCGGCGGACTGTGCACGATCAACTGAATATTCCGATGCATCGCTTCTCCTTCCCTGGAGGTTACAGTGCAGGTGTAAACGTCCGAATCGGTAGCGGGATCCAACCGCATGATGGTCAACGCCCCACCCTCATCGATCTTGTGCCTTAGGTCCATGGGCAGTTCCTGTCCATTGCGCCTCCATCGCACTGACGCGATGGGATAGCCAGCGTAGGGGCAGTGTAGAGTGGCATCCGATGCTGCTACAGCCTTTTTAGGGCCAATGGAACGGATGAACGGAGGACCGTAGATGTTCAATCGGGCGGAATGCTCTGCTGATCCCAGGGAGTTCACAGCCCGACAGCCATAGAGCCCACCATCTTCCACGCGTACATTGGATATGTTCAGGTGACCAACGACATCGCCATTTTGGTCTACATATTGACCAATGGCATATCTACCAAATCCAAATGATCCAAATTGTAAGATCAGTAAGATCTAAGAAGGAAAAGGTTTTGGATGATTGAAACACACCTGTGAGCGTATGTAGTGTCGATTAGCTGCTCCCCATCCAGTAGCCAGCGAAACTGCGGCGGAGGACTTCCGGTTGCAGAACACCGAAGTGAGACCTGAGGTCTAGGTCGGATAGCCTGCTCGATGAAGGTAAACTGCAGCTCTGGCACCGTGTCTGAGAAAGGAAATGAAAAAAGGAACAAAAATGATGACTGAGTGAAAAGTAGCGTTCACGTCCTGCACTCGCGCGTTCGAAAGCGTATTATCTGCGAAAAAGTGTACGATTGCCGGGTGCGGGGGGCGGGTAATTGAATTAAGCGCGCACGGCGCACAAAGCGCCCGGCTTAGCCCTCACTCTGCACGCCTGCAGCTCGTGATGAAATGAAAAGTGATAATTCACGCCGCCACGCTTGTCGCCATTGTATCCCTGCGACGCGGTTTGCCGCACAACGCATTCCCACCCACCCTCTCTTCCCACCTCCCCCGCATCGTGCGGCGGCGGCGGCGGCGAGAAAGGAGAAAAATACAGCGGAAATGACTTTCCACATCCGTCAACAATATATCATGTAAAAGCGCGCTTCCCTTTTCTTGCGCGCCGAAATAATTTCGCACTTGAATAAAATTGCCGCCCCCCTTGGAGCGTTTCTTATCGCCCAGGAAATGTAAACAACTTTATCACCTTTGCGCCCAGCGCCGTGTTTTCGTTGCAATCATCGCATTTTTCCCGCGTTGCCGCAAGCGCAGCCGTAACGTAATTAAGGCTAACCTAATTTATACCAACGCAAGCATATTTAGCTCACCCCCGAGGCGCAGCTCAGCGCTTCCTTGGCAAGTCTCGCGCTCGTTGCGCACGACGCATTGATACATCCCTTTGTCATGGCGCGTCACGTCCACCACCGATAGAGCGAGGTTATGTTGCAAACGCAGTCGGGGATTCCCCTCGAAGAGCAGTGCGACGCCATTGTGGAACCACTCCACTCTGCCGATCGGCGAGCCGGTAACGGTGCAATTGAACACGGCGTTTTCTCCGGAATTGACGACCTAAGCAAATAAAATTATCAAAACAAGGCTTGTTGGTGGTGAGAGGTTATGTTTGTGTACTTGTAGCTGCGGCAGGATGTGAACAGCAAGGTGGGCGGTGACCGTGAGGAAGACATCGAGTCGTTGTTCGCCGAAGTGGTTCGACACCTTGCACGTCCATCGCCCGGCGTCCTCCGGCTTAAGGTTTCTGATGTGCAAGATGTCCTGCAGCGGAGCGATCCGCGGCGATGGTGGCACCGGCTGGAGTTGACCTTTGACCTCTCGAAACCAACTGATTGGAAGTAATTGATTGCTTAGTATACAGCGTATCTCAATTTGGGCTAGAACTATGATCTTTGTTTTGGGGTTATGTGTTACTTGAATGTTGGCGGTGGATTTCCTTGCGCCGAGCACGTGAGGTGCACGTCCGTCTCGCGATCGGCGGACTGCGTCGTCTCCACGGTGGCGGCGAGCCGCGGCGGCATGCTCCCGGTGGGCTCTGCACACACAGGCAAACATTTGCCATGCCATTATATCGCCGGCGCTCCTGGATCCATATCACATGTCGCGTCAGTGTTTGCAAATGGCTTACCTGTCACAGTCAAGATGGCCGGCTCGCTGCGCTTCCGCTCCTGGGTGAGCTGATGGATCGTCAGGCAGGAGTACTTCGCCAGCCCGTCCTCAGCGCGCACGGACCTAATGTGCAATGTCCCCGACCCATGCACAACAACAAGACGACCTCCTAAAGCACAAAAAAAGCTATTAAAAAAAACCATGGTCCAAATACGAAAAGAAACTTTATTGACAGCTAACGCCATCTGTTAATAAGTAGCTGAAGTGTTTCGGGATTGTTTTTGCAGCGATTGTAATTGTCGGATTGAGTTTTCAGCGTCGATCAACATTTCGCCTTCAATTTGGCTTACATTTCCCGCCTTCGCCTTCGCGTAACAAAGTTTCGCGTGCCGGGCGCTTGTTCGAATGGCATTTTCTTCGCGTTGCCACCGCCGCGCCGAAAGGAAAGATAAATTCAATTCGTCCTTGGCAAACCGCTGGCGTTTGCCGCCCGCCCTGATTGAATCCGACACTCTTCGCCTACCGGTCAGACGTGCGCGGTGAACATAATCTCAATTGGCTTTTAGGCGAAACATAAATCTGAAAACACAACGCACAGAGAAGACACACAATAGTAATTCAGGTTGTGAGATGGAAGTTGAAATGGGAAAATGCAACGTGCACGTAAAATTTGTTGGAATTTTTTTTTTCGAAAGTCGTTAATAACTTTGCGCTCTTTCCTATGACGATGACACATGTGACATGAGGGGGTGGGAAATGAATCATATTGCCTGCCGCGTGGTTGGCGTTTGGGGAATGTGCATCCAGTCCATAATGAACTCGCAGTGTGTGCATCGCCCCGACGTTTATTTTATAAATTTACCAGCAGCGAATGTAACCGACGCCGATGGGACAAAGCTTCACATATTCGCCAAATCCCCCAAGCGCCAAAACCCCTCAAATGCGTAATGGACATTTATTTGGATTCAAATACAGTACCCACAGTGAGGCGAAAATTTGAAATATACCGTGTGTTCTTGCTGTTGGAGTACATGGGTACAAATACCTATGTATATCAACTGGAAAAATACACGGTATATAATTTTCAAGTTTTTAACATTCTGTAAGGGTTTTTTTTTCTAGGGTTTCCTCGAAGCTGCAAAACTGAGTTGAACACAGCGAACACAGGAAGTTACGACTAGTCGAAGACTTTTAAGACTTACCCATGTTGGATCCCGGAAGGAGAATGGTCTCGTCGCGTGACCAGGATGTAACTGACACGTGCTCCTTGACGAACGCCGGGATCACGCACGTCAGGACGGCGGTATTGCCAGCCAGAACGTGCGTATGATACACTTGCACGTCGTAGTGCTGATTCACAACTGCAAACAGCAAAACATGCAACCTATTCAAATCTGAACAATATTTGCAATCGAGTCTGACTCTCTGGAAGACAATAGATATGTGTCTGTACTATTTGCCAACCCTCTCGTATGATGTGTGCAGGTTTGAAGCATAAGTGTTCTGACTCGAGGATATTCATGAATCTCGACGAGGAAGATGCTGCGTCGCGTCGAGACGTCAGCGTTTTATAATTCTACACCCCCCTCGCGGGTGGCGAGGGTTGTGGGTTTGGTAATGCCCGCCGGCAGTGCATTAACGTCGCATTGTCACCGCCGCACTTGCATAGCGTTCATGAATATTATAAAAATCAACGACGCGACAATGAGTCGTGAAATCGATGCATGGTGTGGGGCGATAAAAATGCTATCTGGTATCTGCGGCGTAATTGGAAGCATTCGAGGCGTTCGTGGTGGTAAAGCTTAATGAAGGGCGCAAAACGTGGGGCCTCATTATTTCGCGCCGGTGAACCGCGTAAATATAATCAGCGATTGGCAAGTCCAGCTGAATCGGGGGAAAACACCCGGCGCATGCAAAACGTAGATACGAAGCCGCAACGCCCGCAACGATTAAATGCTTGTGTAATTATGGCCTTCGGATATTTTCCAATGACTATTTCCATTAAATTGTGAAACTGCGCGTTTCGCTGTTTTAACATAGGCAACTCAATATACATGCAAAGTGTAAACAAAGAAGCCTATACCACTACACCTTGCAGTTTCGATTCTCAATTGTTTTTCGTTTGCTGCACAATTGTGCGAACCTGAAACGTCGAATTGAATGAAAAATCGACGCTTCTGGAGTACGTTCCAAAATGCAGTGTTTCGCTATGACAGTTATTGAAATGACGTTCCAAAACAAAGTATATTCGCACTGACGCTGCACGCATTTCGTTTCGGAACGTAATTCGCGTCGTTTGTTTTTAGATTATGCAATTTCAAATGCTTTCCAATTCAACCAAATTCAATGCATTCAACGGCACGAAGTTTTAGCATTGAAATCATTTATAAATTAACGGGTATCAGCATGTTTTTTGTGATTTTCAGCTAATTTCGTCTAAACCGAAAATCCTCACTCTCCGGTGCCGTTCCAAAACATGTGATAAGATGATATTTTGTGACATCGCCTCGCCCATTTTGGAACGTACCCCAGGGGTGTTCGGCGTTGAAGCGCATGTTCATTGCTTTGCTTTGCGAGATTGATGAAGTCGTTATGAGAACGGACGCTGTGAACATTCACTGGTGATTCTTTCATTAATATGCGATGTAATTGCGGTCGAACAACCCGCGAAATAAAAACGTGCAAACATGAAAATGTTGATAATGAATATTTACGTAGATTTTGCAATTGTTGAGTGTTGAACCGAATCGCAGTTCGGGGCAAATTCAAATTCAAACGCATCGCTTCCTTACATCTGGCGCCCCAGGGATCCCAGGGTGGGCTGTAATGTGCGGCAATCGTTTCCAACTACTTGCGGGCGTGCACGCAACTGGAAAACTAGCCGAATCGAGTTTGATCAGATCAGGCCAATCAGCACCACCAGCTTCATAAAATGCAAGATCTTCAAATATTAACGTATCTGCAATTCTGCACCATGGTTGTTCGAAAAAAAATGCACCCTGGATGGCAAGACCTTCCTTTGTGGTGTTACATGCTTCATGCCGCAAACAAATGGTGCTTTGTTTGCTGTGCTGGCTGGGAGTTGAAATTAATGGCGGGTGAATTAAAAACAGCGTGTTTGCTTTGCGATGATGCCACTTGTTTCGGCGGCGCTGTTTTTTATTTATCTAGCCCTAGCCCTGCCTGCGGTGTGCACACTGCGCATTACCAACACTGCAGTCATTCATAATGGGGCACACACGCGCGCGCTTTCATTCACCAACAGCACAACAACCCCCTTTTGCTTTGAATGCATACTTGCGGCACGCTCGGGGAATGAATAGAAAGTGTAGGGGAATGGATACTTTCGAGTGTTGTATATTTTTATAAAACCCCCGACACTGCCCGCAAGAACTGCAAACTGGAAATCATTAACGCTTGTTGCACAAAGCAACCCTCCACGCCTCCACCTCCGAAATCTATTTCCGCACGACTGCACAGCGTTAACAATCATTGCGACTTTTTGACTGAAGCAACATTTATAATAGTTACTTATAGTCATAGAATTCGAATCATCGTGCGCCATCTCGTTGCAAAGTTTCGAACGACAAAACCAAAACAAACGAAATAACCTGCAACGTGCCTTTATATTTTCTTTGTTTTTGAGAGTTTTCCGCAAATTCATGTTACAATTGACAGTGCAATAGAAAAATTACTTCGTTCTAAAGGTGCAGTGCAAGTTTTGTTGGGATGCATAGTTAAACGTAGCAGGAATAAGCTGGGAACGGTAAATTGTCCAGAAACAACAATATTTCTCAGCTGTCAGACAGACACGGCGGACACGACACCAGCGCCAAAACCTCAATGACACCTCGAGACCATAAAAGAGGTGGTCAGATATTGAATTACTCTTATAGACGCCCAATGACGTGCATAAACATTTCTTGACGACTAAAAACTTAAGATGATTGAATCCATCATGTATATGTTAAATGACAGAATACAGCAAAGGGGCGCGTGTTAACACCACATTCCCGAGGCGCTCAACATGCTCACGAACACACACGCATTCACCGTTCACATTGGGGGTGATAATGCGACCCGCTACGCTTCATCAACTTTCCGAACCCATTAGCCAAATTAAACGTCTCTCTGAGCGCCTGCCGCTCCACACACTCAACCGGGATGCAATACACAGCTACAGGAATGGTGTGGGGTGTACACCCTGCAATCTGTTCAAGTGAACCCCCTGCAGGGTGCACTTCTGTTAAAAATTGAATTCTTCATTTTTGCATCTCCTCAATACCACAACAAGAAAACTTTTTAAATCTTGAAAGTGGCTAATCATTGTGGAATTTAGTTTTCACCTGGGCGACCCAGGTTCGATTCCCAGCGAATGCATTTTTTCCGTTTTTCTTCAATATTATGACGACAATGTGTCTAATTTTTTATTATACAGAGTCTTCTATATTTAGCAGTTAAAAAGTCTATTTTTACCTGCACGAATGGTGACATCCCTGCTGATGATCGTCCCTGCGAGATTCGACGCTCGACAGCGGTAGACAGTGAAGTGGACGTCCTTGCGGTAATCCTCGGCGCGGAACGGAGGGAAGTACAGCGTACCATTGCCCAGGGATTGTCTGCAAACCAATGGAGCAGGGCAAGAGTGTGAGGTGAAAAATGATCGGCGCGCGATTATTAATCGCTCAATTCCGCTTCATTCGCATTCCATCGATTTTCCATCATATTTCATCCCCCCATCAAAAAAAGCGCTGCTAAAAAAATTTAATGAAACAAAACCTATTGTGGTATTAATGTCCAGCAAGTAGAACTATTGCGATTTCCGTTGATGACCTATTTGTATGATGAGGGTTGTGCCCCGAGGGGTGAATATGCAGATATACGGTCCTGCCGACCTAACACGGCGTCCGAGTGATAATTACGCTCCGGGGCTGGAATTACGCCCCCATGTCGCACCTATTTATTTTTCACATCCCCTTTACACATCCCCTAATGACAAGCGACTGTACACGGCTCACATTAAAATATCCAGTGGAAATAGGAAAAATCACTGGGCCCATAACCTCTATAACCTATATTAACCTATAAAACAACAGCACTTTATTTGCCATTCCGGTTTATGAATAATCTGGGGATGTTGTGTGGGGTGCAAATGTACATTATGCCCAAATTGCGAATTACAACGCATGCAGATTGGACCACCGCTAATGTGACCATCAACCATGTGCCATGAGCATCCCCACCATCCCCATCCCCTAAATCCGTATATTAATATGATTGATGCTTAAAATTAATTAATTATTTATCGTATAAATGCGTAGATAAATAATTAAAACCGAACTTCGCATATTTATGTGATTATCGCGTCATGACGTGTCTTGGGGGTTGGAAATAACAAATAATTAATTATGAACAATAAATAAATAAAAATAAAAAAACTAGTCAAAAAGAATAGTAATAATACACAAGTAAAGTTGTATACTCTAACTTTGCACACCCTGTATATTTTAAGCTATGTTTATGTAGAGTATATATTGACATTAACGCGTTTGTTGAATTACGACGCATTTTAACATAAAAGTGATAAAATGTGCGAAGCACGAAATCGATACTAGTATAACCTACAACACACATGCTGTGCGTGTTGCGTCATGTTGCGTTAGAGGTTATGTTTCCATGCGGAGCGTCTGAAGTGTTTCATAACTCTTGACTACCGGCCGCATCGCATGAATGTTAATACCCTCACATTGTCACACATGATTCAGTTGCATTCTCCCCGCAATCCCATCAGCATCCCTCCCCGTGTCATCCCCATACGCAGAATTGAATTTATAGTGCGAGATTAATCACATAACAAGTCCAGACGTGCGACGTAACCTCAAGTACTACAAGGCTTCAATTTTATGTTGGAGTTTACGTTGTAGATTTAAAAAATCAAAAAGTTTATATGATTATATGATTATATGATGATATCATGACGGAAGAGGGGGGTGCAAATCCTGGCCGCTGTGTGAGTTGGTAAAAAATGATAAGGATAGGTCCGGCACAAAGCCGGAACATCAATCTAGCGAAATTCACGAGTTTCGCCCGGCGCCTCCACCATGCATGGTGGAGGCGCCGGGTCTGAAGTTAAGCTTATTCCGGTTTCCATTTCGTTCGTTGCAGGGGGCGCTCACGCCTCATACATTCATAATGCAGTCCGCCCGAATCCATTATTTATGCGGCCTGGCTGTGTGTCACCCGGCGCATCCCCTATATTCGGCTATCGATTACCACCCTCCTCCACCCCCCTGAAAAGCCATCCGCGGAGTTATTTCCAAAGCGAATGCCTGGGTGTGAAAGAAATACAACCGTTCACAATTCAATCAATGTTGGGGTAGTTTCGCGCTAGAGTATAGAACAACGTCATTAACGCTTTTCAGAGGTGGTGAGAGGTGGTTCTGGGTTTCTGGATATGCCTAAAGGTCAATCACCTCAAATGTAATAGTCGTACGGTAATATTAAATGTATAAAAATAGAATGAAACTAAAATGGTCCTTGGAGTCCGGAGTCTCAGGATACTCATTCCTCGTGCTCATCCTCATCGCCCTCAATGGCGTAAACACTTAAGCGATCTAAGGAAATAACAACTTTGCACAGGACAGGAAAAAAAAAAGGTTACCTTATACGCAGTGAGGCGTACACAGAGTGTGGGGGTGGGGGGTGGCATTTGTTGTGGTGGCACAGTATCGCGTCGTGTCTTGCTCTTTATTATTTGAATATACGCCGACACCGGGCTCGCCTCTTTATCTAATAAAGAAGATAATTTCCACTGGGACAACGCGACGCGACCGCACGACGACCCCCAGCAAAAGGAGAAAATTACTTTTCTTGCTTTTTGCTCCTGGCTCCTTGCTGCGCCGGCGCGCCCCCCCGAAAAATTTATGGCCGGAAATGAGAAAAAACATATAAAGGAAATTATCCGGCGCGACGAACACGCGCAAAAGAAACTTAATTGAAACCTAACCTACAAATGCGTTCTAATGATTACACACGTTCGCATTTGAAAGAAAAGAAGTACGAAAACTTTTTGGGAGGGTAGTCTTAATACAACAGGTTGGTTCACAAGACTACACAACACAGAAGACGCTGTTTTTTTTTCTTAAAAAATTTGAACCAGCGACATCTAGTGCACGATAAGTGAAATAGAAGTAAATTGATTATTATTTAACATGCTTTTAACCGCCCGCCCGGAAATTTAATCTTTCTCTCGATAATGATCAATTTTCCAATGATATCTATTATCGTGCGTAATTTGATCGTCGAGGGCGTGCACTGCTGCTATCAATTACATTAATTATGAAATATGAGGGCATTATCCATTTTATCCGGCGCGCTGCGGGTTAATTATTAAAATATCCCGCCCTTATCCCCTTAACCCTTTATCATCATTCGCAGCACGCCAATATCTGCACTATTATAAAAATTAATAACCTAAACTAACCCTACCAACACTTCTAGTTTAATGTACATTTAACTGTGGACTATGAATAACGGATATTCACATATCCGGTGGATTTGGAGTGCGCCTATTTGGATATTCATTTTCGGGGATGAATCGCGCTGGCATAATTTAAATTTATTCCATTCATTCCCAGCATTTATTCAGTGTGGGAGGGTGTGCGGAGTTCGGCGAATTTATTGATTAGATGTCCATGCATGCTCATCCTAGTGAGAGGGGTGCGAGGGTATGAGGGTGGTTTATTTCGGATCAGAGCCTTATACATATGCATTAACAATCGCTGGCCTCGGTCCGAGAATAAAAGGTGGAAATAAAAGGGAGGTTGACGATTAAAATTGCCATCGAAATGTGAAGTTGAACTTTTGACAATCTGTATTTTATAAATACATGGTGTTTGTTGAATAGTGTCAGAGCGACACGTGGCGATGTTCTTTGAATTATTTGGATGAGTTTACAGAAAAGAAAAAATATGTATCTTTCTTAGTTTTCATATGGGAGGTCTTCAAAGTTTATAATTTACGATAACTCAAATTAACGCGCGTAAGTTTGATCTAAAACTGATGTGTTAGAGCTCGTTTAACGCGCTTAACGGCCATATTTGATGAGATAACCTGCGTTAACGCGCTAGTTCAGCAGTACTCAACATGTCAAAACAGTCAATCAACAAAATTGAAATTCTTGGAAATATGCAATATTCTATACATAATTTAATGCCCCATTGAGTAAACACAACAGATTCGCTCATTAACAATCAATTCACTTCAAGAACAATTTATTACCACTGGCGAGTACACGCAATACAGTTTGATCCCACTGATCTATATCGGTGAGAGTATCCGAGCGCACCCGAGGCGGTCGTTGTAGACGACCGACGAATCGATGCAACATAACCTACAACTTCAAAGTTTGAAATATGTTTGTTGTTTCAACGTTTTATGATTGATTTGATGCTTTTAAAATGGCAAACGACGACTGTGAAGAATACTCTGAATTACAATTAACTCCAGACGATATCATAGATGAAGCCGAAAGCGCGAAATTGTATATCAGGTCAAAGAAAAGCAAA
>JARJDQ010008452.1:0-12057 GCA_030264215.1 Geostiba sp. GC000077 | reverse complement strand
CTTTGTCACATATAAAACTTCAAACTATGGACAACTCATATATGATATGCGTGAAAATTTTTTTTGGAAATATTCATGATTTTTTCAATATACCATACTTGTAACATTACTTTATAGCTGATATGTTTCATATTTACGTACCAGATATATTATACCGGCGTTGGTACAAGTTTGGTACAATTTTGATATATACCTTGTACATTTCTGATACATCATTTTGTTAACTAATATATATTATTTTCGTGATGCAGACACACGCATAGCACAAAGATTTCACCCTTCTTTTCCTCACTTTCCGCACCACCACCACAGTACATGCATGATGTAAAAGAGCTTTTTGCCTTTTAAATGTTATGCGTGATCACGGGGATATGCCATCATGCTGTGCGCTGTGCCTCCGCCAAAGGATGCTTTAATAGCGTTTTAACCTACAAGCGAGGGACAAAATTCAAAAAATGCCGGGTGTTGAAACGGCACCAATGCCGGCGAGATTCGAGAGTCAAAATAGATTTTGCAATGCCAGGCACGCCTGAGGATGAGGGCAAAGAAGTCGTGCAAGAAGTCGACGAAAACGTGCGGAGTTAAGTGGAGAACTCGAGCATCGATGATAAATTGTTCATTGACAATCGCGTCGCCAAGCAAGGGGGCGCCGCAGAAATCGAATATTGAATTTCAAGCTAAAGGATCAAAACGAAAACAATGAGAAGTGTGTGGGTCGTGTGTGATCGAAAGAGTTCAGAGCTTGCAACACTTTGCAAACTGAAAAGATTCACAACTTATGTGCAACGTATCATAAACTGCAAAACGACATAAGCTCTTTGAAACTTCTTGATCTTCCTCGTGCTTCTGGATGTCCTTCATTTTTCGTTTAGCTAATCATTAATCAGGTGTTATTTCCTGGCGGTGGAGCTTCTTGCGCATGTGGTTTTAATAACTAGGACGCATGCGATAATAATACCGAACTGTGTGGCATTGGAAGCAGTGAGGAATAAAGCTATTCTGGTACTTGGTACTTGGTTGCACTTGGTGCTTGGCTAGAGGGAGGAAAGTATTTAGCGTTACGTAGCATCGTCTCGCGCCTTGGCGATAAATGGAATCGTTCACCGGAAGTCGTAATCCTGTTCAAGATGCGGAAGATGTTCCAGTTCATGAATGCAAATCCTCCGTTGTGCCTTTCGCCGTCGAGCCACCGCCAGCAACGTCGAGATTTTCTCACCAGAGACGACGGTGCGGATAGTGGCCGCCCGTTTCTCTACTTGCCACTTGCTACTTGCTACTTGCGTTCATTTATCCGCCATTAACTATTCAATTCGGATCTATAAAATGCGGAACGGTGACCTGCAAGTCTGCGACAATGAAGATTGAGTGCACTCTTGAAGGTGGATGGGCAAATATTGCTAATGAAAAGTAAATCCGCGCGCATACAATTAATTACGCAAACGCAAATTGATTTCGTTAATTTGGTGGGGGGCGGCGCACATTAGAGGACGCGCAATCGAATAATCGAGTTGATTAACAAATAGGGAACGAATTGAGCAAATTGAGGAAATTGAATTACCAAATGCCCTGTGGCGCGGTGCACGGCAAGGTTGGCGGGGGCGGCGGGGGCGGCGCAGGCATAGGTACCTACCATGTCAAGTCCTTTGCTCCGTCGAGCGCTGCCGCCGGGCTCGCGTTTCAGTTGTGTACTTTGGTTCAATTTCAGTTTCTGGGTCCGCGCGGCGGCAGAGGCGGCGGTGAGTTCGTGAATCGCGCACGCACAGTATCCATTTGGTTTCCGCTGATGGTTCCCCGTAACTCAAAAATATCAATGAAATGGATCCTGAAAAAGATACTAATCAATACCAAAACTGTTTAATGAAAATATTTAGCGAGTCTAGTTTGGGGTAGAGTTTAAAAAAATATAGTTTTAAAACCAAATCATCCCATTTTGAGCTATCCGCTATCTTCAGCATGCTCACTAACAAACTGTTTAATTCAAACAGTATTAAATTCATGTAATAAATCTCGGTGAATTGCGAAAGTTTTCATGTCGAGTAAAGCTAAATTAAATTCTCCTCTCACTCTGAAATCCCTTTGATAGTTGCAACTTGTAATACGGTGCGCAACGTGATGTACAATAATTAAAGCAGAAACAATGCATGTAGAGCGCACTCGCTGAAATGTGCGCTTTAAAAATAAGATACGATATTATGCACAAAACAGTTTGCTATCATCATTTATGCAAGACAAACGCTCACGTTGAGGGAATGCGTGCGCTCGAAATTGCGCGCAGGCACAAAGGCCTGAAAAGACTGCAAGTGACATAAAGGAGGTCGCCGGCTCGCTCGTCAAGTAAGCAGGGCACGTGCTCGCAGGCTTGTGCATTTTCTCCTCCATAATTATGCATGTACGCACATGCAAACACACCTGACAAGCTGCTAATGACAATGGCTTAATCCTCAAATTCAAATTACATCTTGTAATATCCATTATTTTTCCGAGAATGGATTTTCTATCAATGTTAAATTCTGCTTGAGTCACGATCATGAGATATTGGATTCAATTGCTTGGATCTTCCGCACAATTGCAATATACGATCAAACGTGCGTCCCATGCGCGGGGGAACAATGCCTGCCTCCGCCCCGTGTGCCTAATCATCGTCCTGCGTTGTTATCGTGGGCGCACATGCTCGCGGCGGCGGCGGCGTGTGGGAGGCCGCAATAATGCTGCGCGCCGCGCCGCCAAATGTATGCAAATTCGGGCGACTCGCAAGTAGCTACACTCGCAGGTCGCAGCGCAACTCGATTTCCGTTTTCCGCCTCACGTGCGCCTACGCAGCAACAGTGTGCCAATCGTGCACGGCAGCGCTTGTTGATTCTGGATTATTACATTTCTGCATTGTGCACTTACCAATGATTAGCTGCCGCCTGCCGATGCTTTCGAAATGGTGATATTGTGTATGCCTTGCAGCGGTTGGGAAAACATGTTTTGCAGCGTTGCCCACGCAAAGGTGACATTTTAAACCACCCACGAACCACGATACGCAGCATGCGACAGATCAAACACACACACAGCGGGCCCGTTCATGATTTGGTGGATGCGCACCGCGGCAGCGACCACAAATTGATTCTCGTTTTGCGAGCGCTGCGATTACATCGAGAGTCGACCAATATGCAATATGCAATATGCAAGTATTTTTAGTACAGGAGATATAAGCAAAAAATACGTTCCCACAAAGATGGGGACTACATTTTTTATTTCGTTGATTGTATCTTTTTGATGTATTAAAAGTCTTGCAAGGACTGTCAAATAGATAAACTCAGTCTACTCCCGGCGCCTCCACAAACACGAATTGCCAAAGGGTGGAGTATCAAATCGAGACATACCCAATGTTTCATCCTGATTATTATCTATCAATGAAGAAAATTTCAACTTTATGGAACTAAACTGTGAAAACTGTAGAACAAACCTACGTTGCATTTTATTTGCGAGGTGGTTCATTTATGGCTTCACATAGAAAATAAGTTTATTCTACATCGAATTTAGAGTCTAAAATGTTGGACAACTATGGGCCGTTTGACCTTAGTCTTCAAAATATCGCTTCTTTTATGTTTTTTTAAATTAATTTTTTATTATTTTTTTATTATGTTTTTACTAAACACCCAATAACTCAAAAATGAGAACAACCATAATTATGAAATTAGCATTATTGGGAAGAACATTAAATTTCCTTTAATATAGTATTTCGCATGCATGTTTGATGCAACAACAATCAAATACATAAAACTAATTAGCAAGAGAAACAAAAATTTATTTTGAAAATATAATAATTGGCAATTATCAATGATGAAGGACTCATAAAGTTACATAACATTTTTATGGTGAAAATGTGGGAAATTTCATGCCCTTTCCAGTAATGCAATTGCATGTACAAAATGTTAACAAATTCATTCTGTAATCAACAAATGTATTCCAAAAAACACGTCCGTGAAATTGTTGGTGGAGGCGCCGGGAGACGAATGTGTTTCTCCATTTGAAAGTTTGTGCAAAAAAAGACGCATTGTACTAGAGGTGGACGAACATATATACAAACATACAAAGATACAGACCTATACGTTGCCTTTTATTTACAAGAAGGTTCATTTAATGCTGCACATAGAAAAGGAGATTATTCTACATCGAATTTTGAGTCTAAAATATTCGACAACTATGAGCTGTTTGACCTTAGTTTTCAAGATATTTCTTCCTTTAGGTTTGTTTATCAGAGCCGTGATTTTTCTTATGAAATTAGCAATATTGGGAAGAACAAGAAATTTCCTTTAATTTTATATATTTCACAATGCATGTTAGATGCAACAATAATGAAATACAAACCACTCATTAGTAGAATCATAAATTTAGTTTGAAAAAATAATTGGCAATTTGCAAGGATCAATAACTCACAAAGTTGCCCTTTGTTGCCCTTTCCAGGGATGCTATTGCATATACAAAATGTTAACAAATTCATTACGTAATCAACAAATGTATTACAAAACACGTCTGCAAAATGAAAATGTTGGTGGAGGCGCGGGAGACGATTGTGTTTCTCCCTTTTAAACATTGTGCACGCAAAAAAACGCATTTTGCATGCTCAGATTTTTATAAACTTTTAGTATGTCAAGAAAATTTCAAACCCCGTCTTTGTGGGAATTAGTTGCACCTAAAAACCTATTTCTCCTGTGCAATAATTTGGCGCTAGTGTTTCGCGCAGTATTTTGTGCGGAGGCGGATCAATTCACCGCCCACGGTGCGCGTTGTATCTCCCACAACAATTTAATTATCCATTGGCAATTATTCAGAATTATCGATCAGATGTGGTAACTGCCATACCCGGCTGGATTACAAGAACGTGACGGGGCTATTAGCTGCGGCATCTCGCAGGCGCAGGTGCTCAAATCCTGGATGCGTTTCACAGCATCCTTCGCAGTGAATAATATGCCAATTGCCAACGGCCACGCAAGCAGAGTTGTTGTAACAGACGACTTGTACGTTTTCCTTTTGTGTGTTAAACACTTGTCAGTGGCATGGCTCACATTCAATTAGCAATTGAATAAAAATGGGCTTTGACTGCATGCAATTAATAAACATGCAGGATCAATAGCGCTGCTCATGCTCATGCTTTAATCCTGTGACCCCCACCTCCCGTTCCCCGCTCCTGGGGTTGGCCAACAGCGCTCGGCACATTGGGGCACATGATTGAAAGCATCAGTTTTCAATAGATTCAGGGCTGCCAATAAATATGAAAAACGGCATTAATATTGTGTTTGATAACTGGCATCGACTGCATCATTACCATATCTGTTGCGGACGTCCAAAAATTCCCGGCTCGGCAGGAATTTAATTACTCGATCATTGATAGGCCATTCTATTATTATTGCCTAAATATTGCCTAGTTTACACATTGTATCATTATTTATGAAGTGATTATGCGGTCCTGGATTTTTTTCGAAAGGAAAAAAAAACATTGTAGCCGTTGGCCCACCGTTTGTGCACATCCTACTCATTCAGGCTGTTTATTCTGCACACTATTGTTGTTCACTGTTCGTGCCAACTTCAATTAATAGTTCATAAAAAAAGAGACACCTCCCACGTTCGCAATTTACGCAATAATTAGGACAGGATTCGGTATCGAATGACAAACGTGCGCCTGTGTGCGTCTATCATTTTCAATCAGAAGCCATGTCATGGGGAAAACCCTCCTATATCAATAATGTAAATCGAGACTTGTGTGCACACATTGCACGCATACGGCCCACGCTGGGTAAGTGCTCGGTACGCTCGTTTTTATTGCTAATTGTGTGACGCGCCGCTCACTGATGCAACAATCGCGGGAGTCCGGGAGTCCGGGGGTCGTATGTCTGGAATCACGACCTGGAAAAATTGCCAGCGTGTAACAGAGAAAACCAAACCTGGCCAATTAATATTTTATTCCGACCCCGCTAACAGCGTGTCGGGTTGATGTTGTCGTAAGGATTTTAATGATACAACATTTCCAAACGTAGCCGTTTGTGATGCACAAAAAATGAGTCGCGGTCAAAACGAAAGTTATATATTAAAACGCTGGCGACAGGGGGCAATTAAAGGCAATGTTTTCGCTTGAATTGTTAATTAAATGATACGGAAGAAATCCTGCAATGAGGAACTTTGCAAACTATTTTTTTCCGAAATCGGCACTAAGGTTAACTAAAATCGGCATTAAGAGCAAAAAATCTGCATTAAAGCAGCTTTTCTATGCCTAGGCATTAAAGTAGTAAAACAATAGAGCAACAAAAGAAATAGATAAGAAAAGCAACCCACAACAATGCGTTCGCCGAGCGCGCCGCCGAGCGATTTTTGTCTATTCTTCGATTCCTTCATTCCACAATTTTTGTATGGTCACGCGATGTGTAATTCACTCTGACTCAGACTGTTCGGTACGCGCTTCGCGCTTGGGCCGATGGCTGTCCGTTGTATAGCAACAAACAGGACGCCCTAGCACATAGAAGCCGCCGCACGGCTCAAAGGAACATACAAAGAAAAGGAAAAGAAGGAAAAATCAGGATCGTGGACTACCCGTCTGCAGTGATTCGGTTTTGGACTAAGAGATTTCGCAGAAAGTAGTACAGGTGTAGAGCGCTCGAATGCTCGATAACAACTGAATGTATTTATGAAAGACTAAAAACTAACAAACTAAGAATATTTCCCACCGCCCAGCCGCAACCCCAGACACCAGACGCCCGACCGCTCACGTAGTGCGATCCGGGTGTCACTCTTATAGTCACAGCACATTGTGGTAGCAGTTAGATAGGGTGCTCTCTCGATCTGCCGTAATCTTTATTTCCAAGATATCTGCACGACGGATGTAAGTGAACATGCACCCCGAGCTGACCCCCTAAAGTGCGTCAACAAGCGCGCCTGGTCACACGACTAGTTCCCAACATTAACACATGTCTAAATTGCCTTAGAGCTTAGAAATAGTGAAATGAACCAGACGTGTGACACAAAACCAAAGAAAACACAGTTTATCTTAATAACTACTCGGAACTCGGTTCACAACACAGACTATGCATTGCAGACTCCACTCAGCCGTTCACAATTAATAAATTATTTATTAATTTATCTCATTTCAATTTCGATCTAAACGATTTCGAAAAAAAGTTAATATGTACCTCAGCAGTAAAGTCCTTTTTTATTACTTACGTGGTTATCTCCACATTCGTTATAAAAAATCCAACTTTACTGCCTTGATACATAAATGAGGCTAATTGCTGATTTAATAGTTAGTTATTAAAGCAGCAATTAGCATCACCTATCAAAAGCGGGAAAAGTGCTTGGAAAAAAATTATGTATTTGCTTAGAAACGACCATCGGTCCTACCTCCTACGTGATTCACATTTTTATTTTCACTTCCAAGGTAGCACGTGTTTAAATTGGCCCACATGAATTATCCCATTTCGTGCGTTTCCCACGTCCATGTCTCTGCGCTTACAAGTGGGACATAAATTTTTTGCCGTAGTCTTTTATAACCCGGCTGGACGCACGTAAAACAAGCATGAAATATGACATACAAAGTGATACACATGCAAAACAATGAAATCATGAAATTGTGTAGAATTCATATAAAGAGGTTAATTTCAAAGTTGATTGGGCAATTCTGACCTGCGGTAGATGAGGGTGGAAAACTCGACGTCGAAGGATTTACTCTCTGTGCAATGCATTGAAATGTTCGAATAGCGCGAATATTTGATCTGTATTGCCAACACAGATGGTATAAAATCGGCGCGCAGCATATAAATGAACAAACAGGTGAAGTAGCCAAAAATGATCGCCGGAATCACCGGAAATTGCCTTCCTCTTGTTTTTCAAAGAACGCTGCGGCTGGATCGGAAAGTTATAGCCTTCCACCTTGGAGCTTGGAGAGCAGCGGAACGATTTGCCAATCCGAACATGCGGCGCGAGTAGAGTTTATCAAAAATTACTTTTACGATTGTGCACAATATAAATGACCAATTTAACCGCAGTTATTCCCCGCCGGCTGGCGCGCAATAAAAATAACTTTCCTTTTCGTTGCCGATTTTTCCCTGCGGCCGCAAACCGCCAGCGCTCCTAACTAATCCGATCCGATCCAATCCTATCCGGAAAGTACGGGCGGTTTTAAAGAGTGAGTTTTTCTGTGGGGGGGCGGCAAAGTTCCAACCCCGAAGGTTTTTGCATCCGAGCCTCGGCAACATTATAAGATTTCGCCGACGTTTTCGAGCGTTGCGAAGCGTTTGCCAATAAATTTTCCTTTGGGGAATAAGTCGAAGTCGACTAACTTACCGACTGGGATTTTCTCCCCCTTTTCACGCTGGAGCGCGTCCGCCGTTCGACAATGTGCACACGGCCAGGACCTGGAGCAGCACTTGCACCAGGCGCTGGCGGAGATATTAGCAACGCAACAAGCTTCTGCATAACTATATGCGCACACGCTTCGCATCGTTTCCAGGTGTACGCTTCAACTATATTGAAAGCTGTAATGCTATTCATGTTCATAAGCTCGCTCGCAATCATTCGAAGCGTGCTATAAGTTCGGAAACAATTTTGATGTCTAGAATAAAGCGAATTTTTCTTTCTATTTTCTATTTCAAACACTATTTCAGACACTATTCTGGCAAATGCACAACGCATCAGAAACTTGGAAAAGCTTTCAGTCGTGTTCGTCTGTAAAGAGACAGGTTTTTAGGTGGAACTTTAGTATATAACTAATTCCCACAAAGACGGGGTTTGAATTTTTTAGTTCGTTGATGGTACTTCTTTGACATACTAAAAGTTTTTAAAAATCAGAGCATCCAAAATGTTTCAAATAAAGAAACACATTTCTCTCCCGGCGCCTCCACGAGCATTTACATTTTACAGATGTGTTTTTAGTTTTTAGTTTATTACGTATTGAATTTGATAACATTTTGAACATGTAATAGCATCGTTGGAAAGGGCATAAAATTTGCCAACTTACACGATGAAAATTACAAGTATGTAAGTTTATGAGTTATTCCTCATTGGAAATTGTCAATTATTTTTTCAAAATACATTTTTGTTCCTCTTGCCAAAGAGCGGTATGTATTTCATTGTTGTTGCATCTTACATGCAATGTGAAATATATCAAATTAACTGAAATTTCATGTTCTTCCCAATGATGTTAATTTCATAAATGTGATTGTTCTCAATTTTGAGGTATTTGGCGTTTAGTAAAAATAAATCACTTTGTTGATTAAAAACTAAAAGAAGTGATATCTTGAAAACTAACTTCAAGCGGCCCATAGTAGTCGAACATTTTGGACTCTAAATTCGATGTAGAATAAATTATTTTCTGTGTACAGTCTTAAATGAACCACTTCGTAAATAAAAGATAACGTAGGTTTGTATCTTTGTATATTTATATGAATGTTTGTTCATCTCGGCAAATCCACAGTTTTAGTCAGATATAGTTGAAATTTGGTTCATTGATAGGTAATTATCAGCAAAAAATATTGGTTATGTCTCGATTTGATACTCAGCCCCTTTGGCAATTTGTTTTAGTGGAGGCGCCGGGAGTAGACTGAGTTTATCTATTTGACAATCCGTGCTAGATGAAACGCACCTTGCATGCTTAGATTTTTCTAGACTTTTAGTATGTCAAAAAGATACCATCACTGTACCAAAAAAATGCATCTCTGTATCTTTGTGGGCATTAGTTCCTGAAAAATACCTATTTTTTCTTATATAATCTTATATAAGTGTGGAGGCTAAATTTATTTGGCATGTACCGAACCATCAAAAATTGTTGAAACTTGGAGCCATTTGAATTTCCCGCCGTTATTTCTATGGTTACATCCTTGTCAATTTACATTGAAAATTATATTTGCATCATATTTTCAGAACTCAAAATCCCGGCGGGAAATTCAAATGGTTCCAATAATTTTGGATGCACGGTATTATTGAATTTGTCAAAAAGTTGAACATCTGATGTACAACGCGAAAACTCCAGCTAAACTTCTCAAATTTCGGCTGCGGTTTATAGCCATTGTACAATGGCGCGAACAATGTGTGTTGAAAGCAATATTTTGCATAAACTTGCGTCGGGTGTTCGGGCATATTAACGTTATACCACATTGCCGTATTGCGCCCGGGAAAGCTATTCGACGCAACAATGAGCGCACTTACTCCAACGTTCCGTCAAGAAGTCCACAGGATGGTAGAGCGGGCGAAAGGACATAGAATGTAACAACTGTTTGCCGCAATCGTCGAGGGGGCAGCTCCAGAGGAGGCGCCCGGCGGCAACATATTCTCTGCGGCCTGCGCTCGCCGCTAGTACTAATATTGACTAGTTTAATTATTACCGAGCCTGGATTAATTACGAGAGACACGTAGACTCCCCGTCCCCGGTCGGTAAGCATATTATCGTCCTGCCTTATCAAATTCCACACAAAATGCATTCGAAACGAACAACAGAGCAATTCGTTAAATCGATAACAGTGAATTCGACTAGAAAATGATGATCTAATGTGATAACAAAGCGGCGGCGGTGTTCGTGTTACAACGCGTGAATGTTTGACAAATCACTCTCAGCGTGCGCGCACGCGAAAACTTTGCTAATACGCGATGATATCTCATGAAAGCACTTAGAAATTCTGAAGACATGTCGCCCAACTTAGCTCCGCTACCGCGGCGTGCCACAATACAATGTTTGACGTCGTTTAATTTACTAAATTGGAATAGAACGTGATCGTGAGCGTTAGCGGTCCAAACTTCCACGCAGCACCAAAACTCGCCTAACTTCAGCCACGAAATTCGTGCCATACTCCGTGCAATGCTGTGCTAGAAAATAGCTCCAATATAATAAACCAATGGATTACTAAGAAAAAGTGCTACAAAAAAATTAAGGCCATAACACACTCCAGAACCCCAGGTATATTTATATTTTTAGACACACATTGTACAATGAAATGAATAAAAAATATAATGTCTGCTAGAGCTTGATCGTTTTGCTTTCTACTTGACGACACAATTTACGAACAGCAGTGGCATGATGATGAATAAGCACGCGACCCTGCCAAATGGATATTAGGTGGCCTCTTTCGTAATAAATCAAAGATAAGTTGGCGATTATTGGTACATTTTGCGTGTTTCTTTTACTACCATCTTCTATCATTGACGCGCGTTTTTATTCCTCGACGCGAGGTGATTAATCGCGGCGCACATATTTCATTTTCACTTGTTTAGTGCATCATCACACAACACATTACTAGTGCCCTAGTACTCAGGCGGCAGAGGTGAAGGTGGTGGTGGCGGTGGCGGTGGCAGCGACCGGCGGCGCGACTGCGGGATGCCATTAGTCTCGGTTTGTGCGAAATCGGTTTATTAGCTCTTCGAATTGACGTCGTAAACGCGCTGCAAACGCAAGCAAATGACGCGAAGCGTAATCGTCAGTTGTTCAGACCGCCGGCGCGACGGCGTTCGTCCTTCACAGCCCCAGCCTGTGCGCAACAATGTTACGTCGCGCGCGCCTGGGCGGCGGTTAAATCTGATCAAAGATAGATGGATGCCGCATTTGCATAATGTCTATGCGGAATTATTGAAGTCTTAAACGGCGAGCGGCACGCGCACTAGGCATTAATCAATGAATTTTGGGTCGGCTCAACACTCAACATTAAACGGTACTTTCTTATCACAATAAACATCAACATGGACAATTACCTTCGCCCGCCGGCGATGATTACGGTTACGACAGTGCAAACAATCAACAATGGGACTAAATTAAATGTTGATTGTCTGCCAAAAGGCTGGAAAATATTGGAAGTAATCTTCTGCTAAAGTTTCTCTTTTTGTACTTTTGTTGTTTTATTTTCTTTCTGTCTATTCGCAGGCTGCTTGTCCTGCTGCGTGTCCTGCTTTGTCGTGTTTAACGTACCCTTTATGCTTATTATCTTACTGCTCTTTCCTAATTTGTTTCGTACGCGTTGCTTTTGTGTTTGTTAATTTTTTCTCTTTGGCATGTACGCTTCGTTTTTTGTGTTTATTTTTACCTCTACTTGTAGGGGC